>JANRGW010053278.1:0-29898 GCA_024733675.1 Psilopsiagon aymara
CACTTGGCATGGTTAAACTTCATCAGGTTGGCATCAGCCCACCTCACAAGCATGTCAAGGTACCTCTGGATGGCATTCCTTCCCTCAGCATATCAACCCACACCACTTGGTTTCATTGGCAAACATGCTGAGGGCACACTTAATCCCACTGTCCATGTTACCAACAAAGATGTTGAACAAGACCGGTCCCAGCACTGATTCCTGAGGGACACCACTTGTTCCTGGTCTCCAGCTGGACACTGACCCATTAAAGAATAAGTCAAAGAATAAACATTTATTAGAACACCATTTCTAAAAATATTATAAAATCTAAATTAGAAAACAGCTTCTGGTCACTCTTTGAATTATATTTAATTTTATCCATATTTATGCCTTTGTAAGGCAGACAAGATTGTCAGAAGAGAATGATGGCAACAGAAAGAATTAACTGGATTTATCTGACACTCACTCTGATAGCGTGCACAGCATGTCTTCCCCATATCTGATAACACATAAATGCTAGATATGAGTAAGAGGTTTCACAGAACTCTGTGATTACAATTAAATTATCTTTACAGGCGAAATTAACCATTAAAAGTGAAATTTACAGACAAGCTGCAATCACTGCACTGCGGATCTTCTGAATGCTGTACAAGCCTGAAAGCAAAGCAGGTTATTTAATTACTAACTTGGAGACAGATCTTTCATTTTTGCACGCAGTGGTGTATTCTAGCTGCTTAACCAATTACTGAGGAAGTGCAGATCCCATTATAAGATCTAGGAAGAAATACAGACAACACACAGACAGGCAGGAGGAGCACAAAGAACACTGGGTTTGGCTCCTCAATGATGCTTGAATTGCCAAGTATCATCAGAATGGCAGAAGCTGTACCTTTTTGAGCAAACATTTCACATCATCTCACAAGAACCAACTACCTTTTTATTCTAGGTCACATGCATACAAATCGTCTCTCCAACTTCTGAATTTATAAAAGTTTACTGAAATAAATTAGTGACCACTTCAAGAGTATTTTTCTGAATTCACAGAAAGACCTAGCATTAGCTAGAGGAATCATACACCCCATTTCACAACTGCTTTGACCAGAAGTACAGACAAACTCTACTGCTTAATTACACTATACTTAATTATTAACTGGCAGTGAAGAGCTAAGTTACAATGTGTTTGATTTCTAGAAGGAAAGCTTAATAATTATAGGAGATCCAATCCATTTTTCTTCCTCCTATCTCACCGTCTTGGTACAGCAAGCATCAAGTTCTATAAAAACTATAACCGATAACTAAGGCAACTCCTTGCAAAGGATGCATTGTCAAATTATAAACCCAAAGATTTCAACAACTAAGCTATACTTCAAAAAGCCAATAAGCAATATAAGGTATATACAGATATCTAAGTACAGAGCTACTTTTATCACTTTATGGTACAATTGCATAGCAGAGTTCACAGAATCATAGAATGGTTTGGGTTGGAAGGGACCTTAAAGCTCATCTAGTTCCAACCTCCACTTGTCATGAGCAGGGACACCTTCCACAAGATCAGACTGCTCAAAGCCCCATCCAACCTGGCCTTGAATATTGCCAGAGATGGAGCATCCACAGTAACTCAGGGCAACCTTTTCCTCTCAAAAATCTGTAATTCCAAGGAGTTTCAAAAGAATCTGTATTTTTGCTATGAGGATATGTATGCCCGTATTTGTGTATATACAGGTATGTATATATGTATATGCATTACTTAATTTTTAAGAATAACCAAAGGGGAAGGAGATGCCCTTACTGCCAATGCAAATTCTTTGAATACTTTCCTCTGTACAGGTATTTTAACCCAAAAGAAACAAACCAGCTTTGTGAATGCTGAAAAGGGAGAAGAGACATTTGTTTAACTCTTCTGTTCTGAATAATGACTTGCACTCAATTTTCTTAATGGAGTACGGCATGACATTTTATGGTATGGAGTATCCCTTTGGTTAGTTTGGATCAGCTGTCCCAGCTGAGCTCCCTCCCGGCTTCTTGTGCCCCCCTCCTCCCTGGCAGAGCATAAGAGATTAAAAAGTTCTTGACTTAGGGTAAGCAATACTTTGCAACAACTGAATCACAGGTGTAACAAACATTGTTCTTATACTAAATCCAAAATAAAGCACTATACCAGCTATTAGGAAGAAAATCAACTGTATTTCAGCTGAAACCAGGACAAACAATAAAGTTCAATTTGGAGAGCTTAATCTTATTGATGATCCAAAGAAAAGCCACAGACATACACCAGTGTTATTTCAATTTTTTGCTGTTCTGTACTTTCTTCTCCTCTTTATACTACTTTACCGTGCAAATGCCTCACTTGGACCGTGCTCTCCTCCACTGCAACAGGACATCTAAAATCTATTATGGAGGAATAACACTATTATTTTCTTTATGAGAGAATAGCTAGATTGACAGGACTATTTTTTCATGAGTTGTTTTAAGAAACTGTTCAGACCACAGGAGTTCTGAATAGTTCTTCTACTGAAATGAAACCATTCTCCCTTCAAGAGGTAGGTGTACAGTAGAACAGAACACTCAGTGGAGAACATAACACTGGCATGCAAACAAAGAGCTCTGCTTCAGAAGGGAGGGATGGATGAGGGAATGTAACAACAAAATCTAATAACAACCACCCCAGTTAAAAACACTAACTGAAATTAAGTACGGTCTCCAAAGTTTCTACAGAGTATTTAAGGATTCTTTAACTGACTTTTAGAGACATTTTAAGAGGAAAGAAATAGTCCCAAAAAGTACCTCCCTCCTAAAAATCTACTATACAGTGTCTCAGAACAAACAGTACTAAATGATAAAGATAATTCAGACCTTAGATCTACATCTTCATAATCCATACTAGTTTGGTATGTAACACAACCTTCTTCCACTCACACTCACTACAAATCAAGCCACCAACCAGAACATACACTGCTTTCCTAAGAAGTATCTCATGAAAAGCAATTCAGTGTGATCCAAGGGCAGCATCACATGGAACTGACATTTAAATACAACCACAAGGATCAAAAAATAATTTAGGGACTAAAAAGATATACTTACATCTGGGTATTCTTTTACAGGCACATATAGTTTCTCTTGTAACTGTACAATAGGTCCCACAGCATCTGGTAATTCTGCACTTCTCTTCTCCGTACTACCATTTAATGTGTCGTTATACATGTCTTTCCGTACTCTGCTAATTTCTGTGGGGGGAAAAACGTATATTAGGTATTAAATACAGTAACAGATTGTAATCTAGCATGACAGTCTTCCTCTAATCTTTCCCCAATCTTAATGCCACTTTCTTCCTCGCTACATAAGCAACATGGCAGCTTGAAAGGAAAAAATTCTACTCTGATTTTGTTTAGGGTTTTTTGCAATTTTGGGGCTTGTCTTTTGGTTTTGGAGTTTGGAGGGTTTTGGGGGGAAAAGGGGATGTGTCGTTTTGGGTTTTTAACTGCACCACGAACACCTTAATTTGATATCTGTAAGTTTGCCGCCTACTCATCCTGTTTATGAAATTAAGTTATTCAGGTAAAAATTACATGCAGCTCCTCAGAACTCTCACAAGATTGTTCACTATCACTTAAAAGGTGTATAAAAATATTTTTTGTGTATTTTTCATAACAAAGCATCCAGAAAGAAAAAAAAAAACCTGCGCCTAACAAAAATCCCAAAAAGCAACTATACTACCTGCTAGTTACGAGATTAACTATAGCATTTGGAAATGAAATGGTGCATCATTTAGCAGTGACAAATGTGACAACTCAAGGGTGCAGTTACTGAGTACAAACTGTGACCAAAAAAAAAAAAAAAAAAAACAAGTAAATTTTGTCCTACTGACTACCCCTCAAGAGGTAATGAAAAAATGAGGACAAGTATGGTATCAAGAGACCTAGGCAACCTCTATATACACCTCAAAGTCCTTCTACCTCATTGTAAAGTAATGAAAAACTCCTTGACAGCACCAGGGAATATCACAAATGGGTGCATAACTACTGTTTCTACCAATTACACCTGTATTACACACATCGATTTACTTGCAAGATGCAGCTGAGTAGTTATAAAGAAAGAAGTTCAAAATGGATAATTTGATTCAAATCCATGTTTCTGCCACTAAACTGCAACAAACTGAGAATTGACACAAGTATAGCCTAAAATAAAAGAAAGCTTTAATTTCTAGACCTGTTAAACTAGCATTTAAATTGGTGCTAAGAATAAAAAATAATAAAAACCTTTACAATTTCATAATTCATGGAATCCTACTTGTATAAAATGCTATTAGTAATTTTATTCCAGCATCACTAAAAACTACTTTAAATGAGTGTATTAACCATGCTGCAAACTGAAAAGTAACATTTAAACAGCACTGCTGCCAAAGCATTAAATCTTAGAATCACAGAATCATAGAATAGTTAGGGTCGTAAAGGACCTTAAGATCATCTAGTTCTAACGCCCCTGCCATGGGCAGGGACACCTCGCACTAAACCATGCCACTCAAGGCTATGTCCAACCTGGCATTGAACACTGCCAGGGATGGATCATTCACAACTTCCCTGGGCAACCCATTTCAGTGCCTCACCACCATCACAGTGAAGAACTTCTTCCTTATAACTTCTTCCTTATATTCAATCTAAACTTCCTTTGTTTAGCTTTTCACCCATGAAATCTTACAATACTGTGGGCTGGACAGCAAAAACATTTATCAGTAAGTCCATTTTTTACCTAAAACTATCACAACTGCTTTCAAAATTTTCAGCACTGAATTGCAACAAACACAAATTTTATGTTTTCATCTAATGACAAGAAGCCACAAAAACAAGAAGTCACACAAAACCGTACCAGCTAACAAGAGATTAAAATAACCACTGTTTCATAACCGATTTCTTTTATGGAAAATCATCTTAGCCGAGTTTTCACCACTTGAAAAGCTAGGGGAAGAGAGAAAGCATCAGAAATGCCACATGTCTGAAATGCAGCAAACCCAATTTTCAACCGAGTTAGTCTGAATTAGTTCTAATAAACTTACTCTGCACACTCAAGAACAAGTTGTTTCTCTACTGGCAACTGACATACTCCATCACATACACTATATAATAATCTGGTGGTTACATGCACTTTGAATGGAGAACACGAACCTCATCATCACGTAATCATAGCACAAGGAAAAAAAAAACTACAGCTGCTTGTACATTGACAATTTTGGCAACAGGCACAAAATCATCAGAACTACAAGCAGTATTTACACTGGCTTCAGTATATAAATTCTTTAGCACATCTCTTTGAACAAATATTATCTTTTGGCAGACTTTGTTTCCTTTTCATTCTTTTCAGATTTTCCATTAACTTACGCTACACTGAAACAAGCTAGGGAAGTCTGCTGAAGAACTGAAGCGTAAGAAGCAACACGGTCATTTTTATTTATATTTGGCAGCTACAGAGTAGCTGCACCAAAAATTTCATTTTAAATTGCATCTTTCATATAGAATATAATCACTAACATTAGATATCCTAGTTTTCACAGGAGAAAAAGAACACTCATTTTCATCTTTCCCTTCAAATACTCATAACATCACATTCATGACAGGGTAGAGCCAAACATTCAGAACACATGTGGATGAGCATGATAAGCTGACTTGAGGACTACCATTGAATTACAGCTTGTGTGAAACCTAAGCCATCTATCATGCCTCAAACATTATGCAGAATGAAGATACCTGCCAATTTTGGATATTCTATTGCACTACAGGACCAGACACATGGAATTCAGTTCTCATTGCATGTGTAGAGTTTTATCTTCTCTCCCTGCACCTAAGCCATTGGTAACATTAGCAAACATCAGAGCAGCGACAATCAGGTACACCAACTCAGTATTATCATCAGCTCCTCAAGTGCTACTGTTTCTTCCGTTTCTTGGCAATTTATCCTCTCTCTTATCTTAGGTATCTTACCCAAGAACTCAGGAGAAACATTCAGAAGCAACAGATGAAGTAACAAGCATGTATTCACTCACTGCCAACACAGAAGCAGCTATGCAGCACATTTTGCTTTGCAGAGGCAGCCAAGCTTTTGGGGCTGGAAGTCAGCTTGAAGATGACAGTAGTTATTTACCAACCTACACCACAAGAAGACTACCACCATTCCCACATCACCATTGGCGAGTCAGCTTAAGTTAGTCCAGCAGTTCAGCTATAAGGGAAGCATCATTTCCTCGGACGCCACAATTGATAAAGAGGTAGATAGCAGAATAGCAAAGGCACACAGAGCCTTCGGAAAACTCTGTAAAAGAGTCTGGTGTAATAAACACCCAAAGAGAAGTACAAAGATTAGTGTATAGAGCCACTGTACTGTCTACTCTTCTAATATAGGTCTGAATCATGGGTCCTTTACTGCCATCATCCGAGACTCCTCAAATGCTTTCATCAGCGCTGCCTCCATACAATCCTAAACATCACTGGACTGACTACATGTCTAATGTTACTGCCCTTGAAGAGGCAGAAGTCACCAGTATTGGGACCATGCTGCTGAAAATGCAGCTGCGCTGGGCAGGGCAGATCTCCAAGATGGAGGATCACCGCCTCCCTAAGATTGTGTTCTACGGTGAACTCACCGCCGGCTGCCACAAGAGAAGTGCCCCTAAGAGGAGATATAAGGATTCCCTGAAACAATATCTTAACCTTGGCCATACTGACTACCATCAGTGGTCCACCCTGGCCTCCAATGGGGAGATCTGGAGACACATCATAAGTAACGCTGCTGCCTCTTTTGAGAACACACACAGAATCAGTCTCGAGGAGAGAAGACAACACAGAAAGAACCGTGCCTTGCCTATACCACCTAAGGAGACCTTCCGCTGTGCTTTTTGCAACTGAACTTGTCTATCCTGCATTGACCTTTATAGGCTTCAGCTTGCTTGTAGTACACATGGGTAAAGCCCTTCTCAAATATTTGCTCATGAAGCCAAGCCATAATGATGATGATTCACAGTTTTAACTGTCGATGAGGTCTCCAAACTCCCCTACTATACTACAAGCCTCTCACTTATCTGCTATTTAGCAGTACTGAAGGGCTACTGATCACATGTCCAGTTCACCCATTCTCTCACTTCAAACTACAGATAGAGCTCAATCCATCTTCCTTTCCAACCTGTTAGCCCAGCTGGCCACAAGCATTCTTCAGAATACACAACTTTTGAAGCTACTTAACATGCACGCTGGTTTTTTCAAGATTCTGCTGAATCTATGTATCTTGAAGATTACTCTTTTCTTCCATGACTAACAACAGCTTCCTCAGATACCTGCGCCTCCTGCTTTACCACACCTCGTGTTCTCAACAAGACTGCATACAAAAGTATTGAATTTTGATCACACTTTAAAAGTCCCCATTACGCCAAATGCAAGCTTCTAGTCTCAAGTATCTTGCAACTTTGCCACTCACTTTAAGCAATTACAGGTATCTAAAGAACTATCTGTTACTGTATTTCCAGCACCTCCCTCAAGTGCTTATCAGAAGTGCAGTAAAGACTCCAGAAAGCCTCACTAGCAGCATTCTACAAAAACTAAAAACTCTAATCTCCTTTCACCTCTAGCAAGTATCCATTTTATTACATTTTGAAATACTTTAAAATACTTTAAAATCTGAGGCCAGAATTAGTACTGAAGTGGAAAGTTCACATCCTCAAAGCGCACTT
This sequence comes from Psilopsiagon aymara, assembly GCA_024733675.1. Classification (NCBI taxonomy): domain Eukaryota; kingdom Metazoa; phylum Chordata; class Aves; order Psittaciformes; family Psittacidae; genus Psilopsiagon; species Psilopsiagon aymara. The sequence goes on from JANRGW010053278.1 coordinate 7,694, forward strand.
TTTTTAACCATTAAATCCAAATATTAAAAATAAGAGAACAATAGTAAATCAGCCTTTTATTTACATTTACTTCACATAATTTCTTACACACTACTTAACAGATGTCTCATCTTCCTTTCCAAAAAGCTGCTTTGGCACGTCTTTCATGAAATCACACTTCCTGAGTTCATTTGCAAGCCTCTAGCTCCTCCACATTTACGACTCTTTACAAATTCTTCCACCATGATACCTCACAGGAAGCCAACTGATCTAAAAATAAGCAAAGCTTTACTTTGAAAATGGACAACTAAGTACAATTCTACTTTACTTCTGTGTTAACATCACACTGGTAATTATGCTGCATAACGCATGGGGATTTAGAAGAGAGTTAGTAAGGAGAAATACTTAATTATCATAGCAGATATGACTAGAAAAGCATACAGCAAACTCACCATACCTCTGAAACCTGTGAGCTCTATAAATGCAGTAATAGGTTCCCTTTGAAAAGACCCAAGTATCCATCTTTACTGCAGTCAGAAGCAGCAACCCATATGAAAAATTTCAAAATCCACATTATTTACTTTTAACAATACTCTGATCTGTATGTTTTAAGTAATAACTTCAGCAGTAAACAACAAATTATCTTGAACTGCCTTAATAGGACATGACACTGTCACCTATCGGGGCAATGAAATGCATTCTGGTCCAGGAGAGTATTTTTCCTCCTCTGCCCTTGAAAACCATGCAAGTAATGTAATCTTTTGCTTCCTTCATCTACAGTTAGTATTTTTCAATCTCCCCAATACCCAAGACATGATCAGGAGCAGGACACACCGTTTATACTGACTACATTTGCCTACAGGGATGTACTTTGATTTTTTCATGATACTTCATGATAAAGTATTCTTCTCTCTTGAGCACATGAAAGACTGTGTTCACATGAATGTTTATTAACACATAAAAATACACTAAAAAGCTACTGTTTTTCCACTGTCAATTATCATTCCCTTAGAGGAAGTAAAGCTGCATATATGCTGAAAGACGGTTGGACTGCAGCATAAAATGGGTTTACATGAACTATTCAGCATGTATATTCAAAGTAGGAAATCACAGAAAAGGTTCAAATTCTTCCTCTTCGATCATTCTGAGCTACATACCACTCCAGTGCCCACAGCTCTAGAATTTCTCAACGTGAAATTTCTCTGATCTCTCACTTGGAATATTGCATACAGCTCTGGTGTCCTCAACATAAAAAGGACATGGAACTGTTGGAACAAGTAAAGAGGAGGGCCACAAGGATGATCATGCCTCAGGAGCACCTCCCGTATGAAGAGAGGCTGAGAAAGTTGAGGCTGTTCAGCCTGGAGAAGAGAAGGCTGTGTGGAGACCTCATAGCAGCCTTCCAGCATCTGAAGGGGGCCTGTAGGGATGCTGGGGAGGGATTCTTCATTAGGGACTGTCGTGAGAGGACAAGGGGTAATGGGTTCAGACTTAAACAGGGGAAGTTTAGATTGAAGGAAGAAGTTCTTTATTGTGAGAGTGATGAGGCACTGGAATGGGCTGCCCAAGGAAGGTGTGAATGCTCCATCGCTGGCAGTGTTCAATGCCAGGTTGGACAAACCCTTGGGTGACATGCTTTAGTGGGAGGTGTTCCTGCCCACGTCAGGGGGGTTGGAGCTAGATGATCTTAAGGTCCTTTCCAACCCTAACTATTCTGTGATTCTGTGAAAGCATCTTCTAACTTGTAAATCTTTAACTTTTGAAAGAAGAGCTTACTTAGACACTTAAAAACAATGAATTCCCCACTAGAGCTAAGAATATGAAGAACTGAAACAATTTTTCTGATGCTATTTGCTCCAATTTAGCTATAGCTGTTCAAACAGATATCAACTGCTGCCACTCTCGGCCCATGTTCCAAGTCTAATGAAGCATTAAGCCACCAATGCACACAGAATTCTTTAAAGAAACTAAAAAGCGTTTATACGTCACAGAAGAGCCTCTTATCTATTATTCTTGATTTTTACAATACACAACAAATGGGGGTGGAGCAAACCAAAACCAATACCTACAATTAGCAAAGAGATTCAAAACTAATCCAAACACATCCTGAAACACCAGCCAGCATGCTTAAGGAAGCAGAGCTCCACACTTTCAGTTCCATTGTCAGTGGAAATGAGGCAGTTTCCATATGAAATAAAAAATTTTGAACAATTTTTTTCTTAGAAGTTAAGAGGTATGGCAAGAAAACCAGTTACGCCTATACAGCTGAAATCTACACGGTATTTGTGATGCATAGAACATTCAGTTTCAGTTTTCTACTTTCTCACAGAAATCAAGTTATGCCTAAAATCAGTCACACCAAATTTTTTATCTACACCATAATTTTACCTGTTTTGACAAAGTTAATAATTACAATAAACTTGTTTCTTGCAGACTACAGCACTAAAATCAAGTGCAACTAATGCCTACATTATTTCCACAGCAATAGTTTGTAACAGTAAAAATTCTGGTAGCTATTTAATAGAGATGACTAGAAAGTCTAATCAAATATATGAGACCAGCATGCATTCAGCTAAGGGGGGCAGGTAAGGAAAACAACTGATTCAAATCCCTTCTTTACTACTAAGTAGCTCAATACAGTCTGGGAGGAGGGGGAACGATGTTTGTGTTTGGGGTGCATTTTTTTTAATGTAAAATGCAGCAAAAATATGCACAACAGTTAATATTTTTATAAAATGTCTGCTGCACACAGCAGCTGCTGGGTCATCAATCTGGGAAATCAAAAGGTATGTCTAAGCAACTGATTTTTTTTTCCAATTCTTCTGCACTCAGACAGGTCCAGAAACTAGTAAATGAAGGTTACAACGATTCTAGCATACAGACATACAACTAATACCTTGGAGGGTCCAAATCCACTAAATATGGACCTAGGATTTATTCAGAAAGACAAGCCATTCCGTGTTCTATTAAAACATTACCCATCAATTAGACAATTCCACTGTTTTATTCCAACAGCATCCAATAATACTGTAAACAAAGCGCCTGAAAAATGTAACTAAGAATGTAGACAAAAAAGAAGTATCTCTTACATTCTGCTCTTACCCAAAATTGTCAAAAGACAAGTACATAACAACCTCTCTGAAAGAATGCTGAAGGCTAATATAGAACCTAGGTTCAAACTACAAGATGAGCAGTGTGGTGATGCTCACATTCTGCCCAAAAAAACCCCGAATTTAAACACAATCTTTACTGCAAAAATTGAAACAAGAACCAAATCAACATGAGACTGCTCCACTTATTCACTAAATTGATCAGCACTTTCAGAAGAAATGAAAATTTCTAAGTTCTGGACACTACCATGTATACATGGTATTTGTGTATAAGCCCAACTGACCCCATTTGCTGTGCAATCCACAGAACAGTCCCCATTTTCTCAATGCCTTGGGAAAACTAGTTTCTTCTCCTTTACTCCTCTGACACCTATCCAGCAATACACTTTTGATGATTAAACTGTCAGTCCCATGATAAGTAGGCAGCACCTGAAGCAATTTGCCAGCACTCTCCGTATCAAAATTCAGTCACTTGTTTTTTCAAGAAGAGCCTGCAAAACTCCCTCTGTTGTGTGCAGTCGCAAGGTTTGCATCAAACCGACTTCAAAACCAAACAGAGCAGACTCATCTGTTCTCTTTGTATAAATGTCAACAGAAAGCTTTCAAGTACTTTATTATTGGTAGAACATTGCAACTCATGTTTCCTAATCCAGCAGCTTTAGTATGCTTACTTGCCAAAGAAATAGTTGGGTTTATTCATCAAAATTTTAACAGTCTTTGCTGTTAACACCAGTGGTGCTTGTTACCATTGCTGATGCAGCAGAAATAGCAATGTTAACAAAAAAGTAATCTTTAAAGTTGTGCTACATGGACCCGTACCTTGCAAACGGCATAAGTGTAAAGCCTAAAATGTTAGCAAGCACTTACCCTACCCACCCTTCCTATTAATCAGTGAGATGCCTGAGCATCAGGCAACTATTCCTGTAAACTTTCCCTCAAAAATCAATACCAAGTAAACAAAATTTAGACAAACATGATCAAGCATTAAAGATGATGAGACAGTCCACTTCATACAAATTTCCATACATCAGCAGTTTTGGTTCAAAGCATGACGCTGAACTCTGACATAACTAACTGGCAAATTTACCACAGTCATGCATCTGTTTCCACTTACTAAAGCTTGCATTTACATTATTATTATGATGGCATGTCAAAATGGCCAGAACAGGTCTGATCAAAAGTTCATCAACCGTGCACTGCAACTGACAGTGGCAATCTGCATTCACTTGGGAAAATAATATTAGGAAGATTAATAGTCTCCCCATTTTCTCAATAAACTCAAAAAAGCTGTACATTTGACAGGAAGTCCTGTGTCTCCTCATTTCCCAGTACTAACCTCCAAAAAACCTGAATAACTTTAACATAAAAATCAGTTTAAAAGTTCTAAAAGGATAGCTGAACAATCCTTTCAGCAGTCTACTTGACATCTGCAAATAACACCATCTAGCAATTGACATACACTACCCATCCACATCCAAATTATTATCTCTGTAAAGCTTCTTGAGTAATTAATCAATAGACAGAAAACAGTACAACTAAAGACTTGAGGAAAACTAAGTGTTTTAAGAGCAATGTTCATCTAAATGTTAAGTCTTAGCACTGCACCAAGCTCACACAATAACTCAGTTAAAGTGAACATATGCTCTTCTGCTTGTTACAGATTTTCCTTACAACATCAGTTAAATTAACATCACACTCTTCAAAATACTCTCCACTAGTAAAGTCCATCGGCAGTGTGAACACTGAGGTAGACTTGGTGATTCACATTCAGATCAGGCTTATTTATTACACTCTCAAAAATCTTCTTCTTTATATTCTTTTAACAGCAATTTGCACCCAAATACTTAGCTACAAGTAGCAGAGGTACTCAAATATTAGGCTGCAAAATGTATTCAAGTTTATTTTTTCCATACCCAGTCATATGCATCAAATGTTTGGCAGCTAACCATAATAATGAACAACTTGGATATCTTTGATGCAGCAGAATCAGCAATAATACAATTCTGTGCAAACTACTAATCATGATCAGAAAGACGGAAGAAAGGAGCCATCCATTCCACAAGATTTAAACAACAACGTTACTTGTGGCTATTTTAAAAGCAGTAGCTTAACAGAATCAGGTCTAACAAACAAAAACTCCATGGGCTTAGTTCCTCAGCTGTGTATTTTTTAAACAAAATGTGTTCACCTCAGTTCACTGCCTGGTTTTGAAACTGCTGTTTGTGAACAACACAGATTGACTGGTGTGCAATGGATCTTCCCAGACACTATTCCACACTCCCTATGTTTAAATCCATCCATTCATAACAGAATCAACTGCTGTCCAATTTCTACATGTATCTACAGCATACGAAATAAACTGTATTTATGTTGAACAATTATGAAGTGATGTACTCAGGAGCTCTCCAGTTAAAGCCAGAAAGACATCTCTGGAAAAGTATACTGAGCACTTCAGAAAACAATAGCCTAATTCACACCAGAACCTCCCATGTATCAGCAAAGAAAGCCTACACCATATACTATCCCATCAGTACGCCCAAAGAGTGCCTAAAAGTAAAAGGCAAAATGCTATTTTTTAAACTTTAAACCAAAACAAACTGACTGAAACAAATTCCTGGCTGACATCCTCCAAAATAATCAGTTTTTAAGTTTAGTGGAGAATTAAAATTCTGATGAAGTTACCTGAATTTCAGTTTGGTTTAGTCTTGAAACTAACAGGAAATCAAACAATGAAAACTACTTAACACACAAAAAAACCCAAACAAACAAAAAAAACCTTGAAAGAACTAAATAGCTGGCACTGTTCGATTTTCTCCTATTTTCCAATGGTCTTAACACTTACCATTCATAAAGAATAATGTAAAGCATCAGCAGATTGTTTCCTCAATCTTTCAGAAACCATCCTAGCAATTACAAGAAAACATTCTGTTAATGTATTCCCTGTCTTTTGTCTGAAAGGTGTGAAAGCATTTTTATTTTACTTCCATGATCACCCAAAAATAATTAACTATTCATTAACACAGGAATGTTATGGAAACCTTCTCCCTGTTCTGACTAAGGCCAAAGTAAATTCCACATATCTTCCATATACAAAGGCAATCTGAGAAACGCAAAAGGCTGTCTGTAGCTATTGGAAAATATTTCAGGAATTGCTAGGAAGTGAAGATGTATACCCTATGTCCTCTCTCAATTTTTCACATAGCTTTGAATTAGCCTTGTACTTGCCATAAAACTGTAATCTACAGCACATGCACACTGTGAGCACCTGTTACATTAAGAAAGCTAGATATCTGGACAAACCTACTTGTCAGTTAAAGAAAAATATTAACCAGCATTAGCTGATTAGTGAAGAAAAATTAACATTATGTGTTTGATACCAAAAAAATATATGATACTGCTATGGAGATGCTAATGAAGACAAACAGTAACCTGGATGTCGGCACTAAATTTGTGTATCTGTGACATATGGATGGGGGGGGAAGTGATCATTGGTTGTCAACCACAGAATTTACCCAATTCTGCAAAAAATGAAACACCAAAACCTAAGAAAGCAAACATAAGTAACGATAATCAAATGACTTAGTTATAAAATGAACATCTCTAATTCTAACCTGCTAGCATATTTAAACAAAGCTATTTCAATATTTATAAAATGCAATGTCTCTGCATATATGAAGTACTTTTTCATGAGACTGACCTGACAGCTTTTATCACGTCAACTAGAAATAATCCATCTGAATAGGACTGAGTAGTTCCTCTCATTCCCAATTTACTTTTTAACTGATCATGCACAACAGCAATACAATCCCACTTTTGAACACACTGCTCCCTATCATATTGTATTGTTTTACACACTGCTCTACCCTGGCTCTGCAAGCACTGTATTCACAAGACTTTAAGAAAGTAACAGTTTTCAGTTGACAAGTACCAACACACTGAAAAATTAGTCATCTATCACATCAAACATATTAACTATTGCACTGCTTTGACATAATATACACCATTAAAAGACAGTATGCAACTTCAAACTAAGTTATAAGTATGGGAAGAACTGGAAGACTTCCTGAAATAAGCAGTACACAAACAAAACCTCTACTGATAGTCTCAACCAAATAGACAAGCAGCACTGTAGCTTTAGAAATTTGATACCACAACTGACCAAACTACAGCCATAAATTAAGCATTACTCATCTGTGTTAGAACATGTCCAACATATCTTTAGCATATATTTATTCAGTTACAAAGCTTAACACATACAATACTTAGCACAGCAGCAGTCAAGTATTCTTGCATGCGATAAACTCATATGTTTATCCACTACTTTGTTGATGAACCAGTAAAGTTGGTTTACATTTTCCTTTAGTAAACAGAGAAGACTTCAAAAGAGATGCCTAACAAGTTATAAACACAGACCCTAAACAGAACAAAAAAAAATTACCTAAGCTTAAATTTCAAAACTTGATGGAAGTAATGGAATGTGTTAGCAAAATCATCTGAACAGAAGAGGTCAAAGATGAATGTTGCAAAGAAAAACTGGAAACTCTGAGTTGGAAGTACAATAATCAAACATCAATGCAGGGAAAGGTTCCAAAATTTACCTGACGAATAAATACTGCAGCCAAATTAGTCCATTTATATTACTATGCCAAATTTCAGAAATGCTGAAGAACTTAAAATACTGGGATGAGCTTGTAAAACATTCTACAAGTTTACCGAAGCCGGACTCTGCTAGGCTAATATAGTATTAGAGTGCTTAAGAACACAGAGAAGTGCTAAGTTGAGTTTCCCATGCAACAACTTAACTAAAGAATTGGTGATTCCTTGAAAGACTAAAACAAAGTGACAAGAGCTGTGCTAAAAGCAGAGATAATTAAAAGGAGGTTGACCAAAGGTGATGTAAAGCCACATAAAGGGTGACCTTAATAATCTCTAAAAATGAATTAGTGGAAGAGGAACCTCACAACTAATTCTCAGTGCTGTAAAACTGGGTATGTTTGTATGTCTGTCCATCCCTCCCCACCCCCCAGTGAAACATGTTCTATTTCACATGGACAGAAAGCAAAATCCATTATCAGCCACACACTGACCTGGAGAGACCAACCAGTGACAGAAGTGGAAGATCAAATATCTTAATTGATGTAGGTCTGTATGATATTTTTAACAACGAATGGAAGAACTGCACAAAGAAATGTGGTAAAATGCTGTAGGCAATTTTGGTTATCCTCATTCAGAAAAAATATGGAAGATATGAAGGTATATTTGGAGCATGTAAAAACAGCCAGCTACTCACAGGTAAACATAAAGAGGTTGGCTTGGGGGAGGGCAAGGAAATACACAGACAACTGACACCAGAATTAAGAGTTACAAGGGCAGTATGTGCTGTAAAACTTAACAGATTTTCACTGGCCACAGGTAAGTGTAACAGAAAGGAAAAAAACAAACATCCGAACTTGAGACGTGATTTTGGAAGAACTCATTGTAGTGAATCACCTTATCTGGGGAAAAAAAATTGTTAAATCTGTTTTCAGATATCATATATGATAGACAGCTTGCGAGACACATTCTTACCAAGACAGTCTTAAAATTACAACAAATTGGACAGGTCACACGCCAAGAAGAATATAATTCCGTATGCAAACTGTTTTTCAAACTGCTGTATGACCCACACTTATGTACAGAAAAATTAAGTTTTTAATTTCAGCACCCGTCTTAAAAAAGAATTCATTAAAACACTACATATGCTAATAAGTATGGTTTTACCTTACTGCAAATTGTAACTTATCACACAAGCACAATCAGTGACAGGAATTTATATGAAAAGCACAAGTAAAAAATTTTAGTAACATCATTAAATACTTGAACAGTGTTGAAAGGATAAAAGAAAAATGCCCGGATTTATGCTGAGCAATATATACAGAAAACAGCACTACTTAAGAACTGTCACCGAGTTCCTCTATTGCAATTGTTAAACAGCTTCAATTGAAGTGATTAAGACAACCAGTCAGCTTTGAAAAGCTGTTCATTTTTCATCAGCCTAGATGAAAACTGTGCTTGAATTCACTGCAAATACATACACCTGAATAATCTTCTAAACGATAAATGGGCCTATGTAAACTTGGTTCTCCAGGGAACTGAAACCTGGCAACAATTAAACTAGATCTTGCACGAAACCACGGCCTAACTTCAAGGTTTGAAGAAAAAAAAAAAAAAAGGCTGTTTGTAATTGACATTTTTACTAAACCTGAGCATTTTTCCAGACTCGAACGTACGTTAAATTGAAGAGACATATTAGTATACTAATCTTACTGTTATCCATCCTTTTGTACCATGCATTAGTTCAGGCATCTGACTCGACACATCACCAGCAGGCAGAAAATCAGCAAGGCAACTTTTTCTAAACATGCACAGCCAGCAAAACTTTAATGAAGAGAATCAACTACCAGTAAAGCATCACCCTCTGATAAAGCGAGAAACAAGACTGCTACTTAGGTTTCTTTCACTGCAGTGCAAAGTACTAGCTGTTATTTGCCCTAATTTATTTGTTGTTATTCCACATTGTGAACAGAAGGTTCAATCTAGTTTGTAGTTGGGTGTATTAATAAAACATACTTCAGCCCATCTTGCAAAGTTTTATTTCCTTCAAGAAAAAAGTAAAGCTCTACAACTACAAAAAAATCCTCCACTATGCTACATCAAAATCCCACTGAGAATCAGAGGTGTATGCAGATTCACAGCCTTTTTGCTCCTTTACATGATAGAAACATAGCCACTCTCCAAAAACTAGCATTACCTGCTCTAACAAGTGGATTCTTACTATGATAAACACAGAACTACACTCACTCCCTTCAACCGTAACAGAGATTTCATTAAGAAAAATGAAACTGCAAACAGCCTGCCTTCTCCCTAAACAGTAGTAAATATCTGGTTAGCAATACTTCTATAAAATTGCTTCTATAAGCAATCCTAATAAAGTAAAATTACACCAGACCTTCCAACCACCCTCATTTTCCAATTTACACACAATATTGTATTTCAACGCAACATTGGGTCCCATTAGGCAGATCTGCTTTGACAGGTGAAGTAGCCACAGTCAAAACTACCCTCAAGAGCATTTTGGTCAGTACAAGTCTAAACTACCTTGAAGATAAACTCCTTGTAAAGGTATCTTCAAGGTACATCAAAGGTAGCTTATGCACTCTGCCACAAGATTCCAAGTGGCATAGTTAAGCAGGCTATCACAACAGCAAACTAAAACGCAACAGAACAAAACCACAGTCTTGCTTCAAAAGACATCAGCTGCACTCTCTTCAGGAATGTGAAGGGGTTAACATTTCTTGATAAATTACTACTGCATTTTTAAAGCTGCACAATGTAAACTCTCATCAGAACTATGCCAAAATTCTCATGCACCCTTGATTCCAAAATATATAGCAAATCTGCCATTATTATTTGAAATCATTCTTCAGATTTCTGATCCACAAGTGTTATTACTAATCAGCAACATTAATTACCCTTACCAGGTATTTAGGCCCTGCCTTGAGACAATGCATCAATAAGATCACTTTCAAGAACAAGCACAATGCTTCTTTCCATGTAAAAAAAAAATACACTTCTTTTTTTTCTATACCTTATTACATCTTTAAGATAATATTCCCTGGTTCAAGACCAAGAGGTATTTTTCTAACTAAAAAACAAATCTGATGGCACCACACTTTCCTAGGAAGCTGACCTTTATGAACAACCTCATAAAGTACCAGGAAGAAATCAAAGAGTACCTGCAAATATGATTTTTTTTTTCCTCTGCGATACTCAACATAATTGAGCCTAGAATCCATATTGCAAGCTTCAGTATTTAAAACACTCAGTGCGTGTGCTGAAGTTGAAAACTGAATACACTTACAGCATGCTTTAGTGTACTTTACCATAAAAGGAAGCATGACTTCACAATGCCCTTCAGGGCACAGAAGTCTGTTTAATAAGCATTCACACCCTTAATGAAATAAAACTTCTCTACACAGAGTTTTCTTTTTGGTTGGTTTGGTGGGTTTTCTTTGGTTTTACAAGCAGTTTAATTTGAGACAGCAAAATCCAGCACAATATGCACACACAGCATAACAAAACCACAGATGGGTTATGCAATGTATTTAAGATAACAGACACATTTTCAGGTAACAGTGACTATTATTCATGATGCAAAAGTAGGATTTTTTTTTCTTCTTCCTTACTTGTTCTTAATAAGCTTTGCTGTTCTACGATTCACATATGACAGAAACCCAAATCCAGTATCAAGATGGTAGGATACTGCCCCTTTCACACAAAAGCAGGTCTGATCCTTACTCCTCTGCCACAGAAAAACAATAACCCAAAACTGAAACAGTCAGGACATTGCTGCCTGAGATCTCCAGTATCAGAAACATCACTTCCTGTGAGGAAACAAGCATGCCTTGACGTTCTCATCTCTGCGAATCTTCTAGATTAGTTTTGCCACCACAAAACAACTGTTCTTGTATCTGCAAACTTGCTAAATACAACCAGACAGCTAAGCTGTCATTTTTACATTCAAAGACCTATGCCACATAAAACAGAGTATGAACTGTCAGCAGAAGAAGATACCGTCCAGCAGTAGAAGAGAAACAACACAATTTGCCTCTGGGTTTGTCAGATAATTTCCTGACAGCAAGGACATGGCAGGACTCAAAACCTGGGTTTACTCCAGCCTCTGGAAAGCAGTTTCCTCTAGCAGACATATGCTTATGCCTATTTTCCTCATTCCAAAACTCTCTCCTACTCCTAAACTCTTTCCTCCATATTCGAGTCTCACTTTTTTATCTATGGAAGATGTAATCCATCCTTCATGAAGTTTTAGTTCCCAACCAACATTCCTGTATTACTTCCAAACAGTTCACAAACCTTGAAGGATGGCTACATGACCAGGCAGTGCTACTTCCTGTTTTTAAAGATTAAAAAGATCCTTCTTACAAGCTGAAATCTCAGAAGAAAGCAAAGGAATTGCTCACAACAGAGGAAAGTAAGTCCCTTCTCTCAAGCCCATTCCCCAAATCGAGACACTGACAGCTACAAATCACATAGCCTTCTGAGGCTAGAGTAAAGCTTGCCTTTACTTCGCCTATTGCCACATTAAGTGCAATAACAGAAACTGGATGGAGGCGCAGCACATACTCAGCAGGACAGCATTTCTGGACATTTTTAGAGCTCAAAGGCAAACACGTAATCTGTCTCATTTCAATTTAGGCAGACAGCTAAGCAAAATGAGGAAAGCACTAGCACCTGTTAAAGCAAATTTTTCAAGGACTGTACTTTTTTGTTTTCAAATACTGAAGACTTCTTCCCTTATTCACTCATTAAAACTTCTTCACTGTTTTAACTGAAGCTTTCAGTATATTTCAGCCTAAACCACATAACTGTCATAAGAAATTCTGGGCAATTCCGCAAAATTATACAAAACACAAGAGGTCACTTAGTGGTAGTGGAACATATAATGCAACCTTAATCATAAGTTGCATCAGAGCTACTTAAAACATGTATGACAGCATGGCACATTCCAGAGATCGTACCAGAAACTTTTCATTACATAGCTGTAATGAACAGTAGCAGTCATTTTTCTCCTTTTCAGTAGCTGGCGCAGTGCTGTGGTTTTGACTTGCAGTCTGGGAATAGCACTGATCATGCCGATGTTTTTAGCTGCTGCTCAATAATGTTTACTCTGACCAAGGACTTTCTGAGTCCCATGCTCTGCCAGGGAGGAGGAGAAGCCGGGAGGAAGCAGAGACAGGACACCTGACCCAAACCAATCAAAGACTTATTCCATACCACAGCACATCATGCCCACTATATAAACTGGGGGCAGTCACCCAGAAGGGAGAGATCACTGCTTGGTTGGGCTGGGTATCTGTTGGCAGGTGGTGAGCAGTTGTATTCTCTTCCCTTGTTATTTCCCTTATCATTATTATTATTGGTGGCATCAGCAGTGGTTTGTGTTATACCTTAGTTACTGGACTGTTCTTATCTCAACCCGTGGGGGTTGCATTCTTTTGATTCTCCTCCTCATCCCTCCAGGAGCAGGGGGAAGAAGGGGGAGGAGAATGAGGGAACAGCTAAGTGGTTCTGAGTTACCGGCGGTGCTTAAACCACAACAATAATTCATACACTTCTTCAGAAACACATTCATATTCTGGATATTGGATTTCAATTTATACACTAAAAATACTAGGATTACTGGTATCTTATTAACAGCACATCTCTTCAGTGAAATAGTGTTTTGAAGGATAACATCATATTTGCTTGTCTGCCCACAGTCACTATCTGAATTTTGTTTCATGGTTGATTTTACACATGAAGAACATCCCACACACAAAGACCAAACAACCCCACCCACATACACACACATCCCTCCTCTCCCCAAAAAAATACCCACCCAATGCTAAAATGTATTTCAACTTTCAATACAAGGTATTGAAACAGGACCAAGATGAGGCCTCAGCTACTCAATATCTTAACACTACTGCTTCCAACATTAACTGCCCAGAACTATATTCTGCTTGAGCGGATGAACCATAGCTCAATAAATCACAGCCATGCACGACTACTAATGGCATATAACTGAGATGACATTACCAGTAGGGCAATAAAATTTTAATGCCTACTATGTCAAATGGGAGTAGGAAACTTTGGTTTTCTTCCTCCATTTAACATTCAAGACTTGTTTTTATAAGCTTTGAGTATAAAAACCAGCCAAAACCTGAAAACAGCTTTTCAGGCTTTTATTGTTTGCTAGTTTCTGTCCCTTTCCCTTTAACTCTTCTGTTTCAGTCACCTGTTCCCACATACTGGCTGCAGGGTGAAGCAATTGTCTTCCGAATACATCTTTGAGTGATCAACTAAAAAGCATAGCCAATAGTCAAACTACTCCTGCCACCAGACCTCCAGAGTATCTGACATCTGCCTTCAACTGCATTGTGATGGTGGGAGATGAAGAGCTACCAAACAAACCAAAAACCAGAAACAAACAAAAAAACAGCCCCAAAGAACAGAGAAGCATAAAAGAGCTTTCTGGGGTCCTCTATCCATCACAGACATTTTAGAAACTCATTTCAACATTATTTTCTTACAGAAATAGGACCAGACTATTGTACCATAAAGTGTTCTTGGAAGTACAAACAAGCACTGTAGGTAAAGTTTATAAAGCTCTATAGAGCGTAACAAGGAACTAGAAGTTCAACCAGTAATACTAGTAATAATTACAATTTCAAGCAGCCTGGATGCATGCTGAATACATTTCAGCTTGCCAGAAAAAGCTTATGTGAGGAAACTCTATTACCTTCCTTCATTAATGTGATGAATATTGAAAAGATCTTGGTTGGTACACTATTTCAGCTTTGGAAGGCAGCAGCATCACTGCTATCAACTGGCATGGTTCCTCTCAAAACATAGAAATAAAAAAGTTAACAGTGAAATTGTAGCTCTGCACTTCAAAAGAAGACACAAATATTGGGGGATCTGCAGTCCATTTGACTAAGTTACTGCCATGACTCTACAACTCCTCAAGGATCAAATTCTAAAGGTACTATTTTGAGAAATAATTGCTGTCACCTACAATATCTCCCCTTTAGGTCAGTAACAAAATTAAAGTGAAACATGGAGAAATTGCTGATTGCATGATGGAGGAGGAAATGCAAATTATTTAGATATCTGGACACCTCTTCAGAACTCCCAATACTGGGAGTATCAATATAGAACCACACTGTGCAACGAAAATAACAGATTGGTGTATTTAAGCAAACTACTACTAATATTTACTAGGACTTCGCCAAATTATTTCAAGCTTGTGAATGATATAGACATTGAAGAAACTTATTGAAATTCACTTTGTTTCTGGATTTCAGGAAACTGAGGTTTGCCCACTTCAAGAAGCAGTCATGACCAGTAAAACTGGGAAGTACACTCAGTTCACTGTCCTTCCCTTCATTTTTCATTCTTGTAAGAAAAGTAACCCAAAGGCAAGTTTAATTTTACTGATTCATGTCCCCACTTCAATGTTTCAGTTCTTTTCCATACTCAAACAGAACTAAATTTAAAAGAAGAAAAAAAAGAAGAAAGAATCTTTTCTTTCTGTAATAATCTGCTGCTAACACCACTTTCGTATCTGGTCCAGAACATGAAAGATGAAAAAAGTTTAGGGGGAGGAGATGTTTTTAAAATATTTCTACAAAATACTAAGAACAACAAGATTTGCCTTGCCATTTTTCATGAAGATTTCTCAGATAACATTAACTCTCAATTTAACAGATTTTTGCCTAAAATCAGATGCAGAGATCAATTCCTGAACTTGGGAATGACTAGATGCCCTGTTTAAAAGTCTTCCTTAAGACAAATGCAAAAATACGTATTGGCCAGATACAAACCAAAAGTAGGGCTTTATAAATTCAACCGTCAAAGCAAAACTGATTCTAAACTATGAATGGTAAGACTACAGTAAACAATACTTACGAAAGCTACGAAATGCTAAAATAGATTCAGACTCATCAGGAAGACTGGAACATAAAGTTGAAACAGATTAAATTCAATGCTACATGCGAAATGAGCTACATGAAAAAAATTATGTGCTTTCATACATTATATTGCAGTTCAACAGCAGCAATTCAGAAAAAAAGTCTACACCATTCCCAGTAGCTCAACAAAGACATTTAAAAATTAATAAATTTTAGGGCCCCTAAAGAAACATAATGGAATACAACAAACACAGCATGCTGAAAATAGAACAATAGTTACCATTACAGAGTAAGTGAGCAGCACAAAGTTTAAATAAGTAAGAAATTCAGAAGATACTGAGGGTCTTTATTGTGGCTTAGAACAGCATTAAGACTTCTTGTACTGGGCACTGTATAAAGAATCTCTCACTTTATCCCAAGAAAAAAAAACAAAACGCTGAAAGCTTATAATGTAGGTATCAGTATGGGGAAGTAGAAAAATGAGGTGAAAGTAGTGAACACAATATATCTAGTTACAAGGAGAGACCTAAAAGAAAAAAGGAGTTTAAGCAAAAGGAAAAAAAAGATGAGAGAGAACGAAAAAGAAAGTAAACCAAGACAATTTCCCTTGTTGAAACAAAAGAAGACTATGGCGGATGAAAAGGCAGAAAAAGGAAACCGATTTTGATATAATACAGACAATACTACAAAACCACAAACGTGACTTTATGCACCTACAGAGGATGTCAATGTAATCACTGTCATTAGAAATAGACCATACAAGCTTCTAAGTGCACCCCACACACTCAGAAATAGTGACAAGAAGTTAGAATATCCTCTCCTTTCCATGGTGGGCACTTGCTCTGTGATGATATGTGCAATGCAAAAGAAAAAAACTGAGTAGGAAGAAACTTAACTTGAAAATTGATCTACACCACCGGTAAAAGAAAGCAGAGCATTAGTCATAAATTGTACTGAGAGTAAAATGTCACTACCAGAAGTTTTGTTATGTCTTATCATTATTTTTAACATGAGTCGCAACTCATTTTAAAAAGGCTATTACATTCTTTTGGGGTTTTTCAGGTTTTACGTTTATTTGGTTTTAATCTGAAATTTAGGAAAGATGAATGGCAATGTAGAAGCTTAAGTCTACACAGACATTTAATCAACAGAAGAGAGAACGGTGAAAATAAGGTTAATCCTAACCAAATGGAAAACCCAAAGAACTATCACAGTGAGCTGTATGCAATTACTCCTGCTCTCATGTACAAAAGCAAATAATCGCATAGCTAAAAAGGCAGCATGCTACTCATCCCAGAAAACAACTACAGATCATAAGAAAGCTGTAAAAAAAAAAATAAAATTTGGACAGTACAAGAAGGTTCACTATTCTAAATGAAGCAGACTGCATATCCCAGATTATACACAGCAGGCCAGAAGAAATCAGAAATCTGGAACACCAGAAAAGCAATACTCCAGAAAACCAGGACTGCTATACCACTTCTCCTTCCTTTGAAGGGTACACAGACTCACTAATCTTAACACCACACTGCTTCTGAGAAATTAAATCATTGTCATTCTCACTCCCAGCTGCATAGCTCCTTACAATCTCTCACACCAGTTCTGCCTTAGTAAGCCAATTCAACTCACTATTGCAAAAGACTTCATAAGTTTTCTCTTTTCTGTCTGATTAGCTTTTTCCAGCTGTCCTGAGCTGAAACAGATCACTGAACAACTCACTGAAAGCCTGAATTAGCAGAAAGGAAGCAACAAGGACACCTCCCCAAACACGAATCTTTTTTTGCATCATCAAGCTACTAAACTAGCTCTAAAGTATCTTGCATAACTTCTTTCAAAGGTTTTCCACTAATAAAAATAATAATTAAAACAATAATTAAAAGAACCACAGCAAAAACTGGCCTTTTTTGCCAGCAAACAGGTTGGGCATAATATCTTTAGCTGTTAACTAAGCATATATATTCCAATTTCAACACTACTCAGGACCTGGTACTTGCTCTTTCCTAACTGAATAGGCACCTCTGAATGCTTACAGTCAGAAGGCAACAAAAGGCATCTGAACAGGAGCAAAAGATACAACAGCCAACTCGGGGTGTCTGCATACATCCGAATGAGTCTAACTGCAGTAAAACAAGAACTATAAGGAAAAGCTGGTCACTCTTACAACAATGCGTGGAAGATCAGTTAATGTGCTCATCTGAATCTACTGCAGTCTAACTAACATAACATAAAACAAGATTATAAATGCAACAGCAAATTTCTCAAGTTAGGCCATGCTTTTTCTGTGCCCAGCAAGTAGTACAGAAATTTCTGTAGAAAATACATTCCATAGGAATTTTATTCTACATTTTCTTTAAATAAAATTTAAACAATCCAAAATGGTGAAGCACATCTAAGAATTTGTCAATGATTCATTTTATTTTGCTACAAATCAGTACTTTAAGAAAAGGAAGATGGATAAGCTATTCACTAGCTACATACAGAAAGGGTATGTGGTAGACTGCCAGAATAGGGCAAAACTATTTTCAAGCACAGCTACTTGATAACCTTTATGCCTCCTGGAAATAATGGATACTGACTCTTGGAAGCTTTACTTGACTAAAATAATAAATAAATACATGAATGCAATTAGGGTTGTTCACAGGTCTGCTTTCTGAAGAGCAGAACAAAGTTAAATTGAGAGCAAGAAATGTACAGCTCCTGTTTCATACGCCTTTGGCCCAACAACTGGGCCTTATTTTACCTTTCGGAATTTTACCTTCTGGAACTCATAACCAAAAGAATTGTTCTAGCGCAGAGCATACTTCTGACTTCCCTGAAGAGGAGAAACTGGACCAATGAAATACTGAATAACCCTACTAGCTTGTTTCAAATGCCATAGAACATTTTGCCACAGAATTAAGCATTCCTGTTGTTTTTACCCTAGACACAGTGACAAAATTCAATGCTACTCTTTCTTAATTCTGCCCGAATTATGATCACCTCACACACACCTAAAAGAGCAGCTCAAATCGTTGCAGCGAGGACATTTACTTAAGTATCAAACAGAAGTATGTATCTCTCAAGCAATTTCTTTGCAACTGCTTCTACGATCAGATAGTAAGTATATCATATTTTAGTAAGCTCCCTAAGGAGTGCCTTTTTTTATTATTATTTTTTAATATAGTGCTCACCATATATGGGGCTCACATATATAAATGCAGCTCCTACTTATCATATAGGAAGAACATCAGCACTTGACACTACTAAAACTTAAGAGATTAAAAGGATGGTTTACTGAAATGTGTCAGTACAAACAATTTTGAAAAATCATGTGCCTCTATCAGAAACTATGCTACGTACTATTAGAGCAAGTATCCTACCTTCCACTGGGACTTCAGGACCAGTTAAATCATTTATGGCACTGCTTCTCACATCAGTGTAATGCTGAAAGCAGCCTTCAAATACACAGATATGCTTTTTTAAATCTCAAATCACATAAGGGTTTAACCTGACGTAAGTGGAAATCTGTGAAGCAGTTGATAAGTTTAAATTAATTATGCATATTAGGAGCTACTTTATAGCAGACGTAAATTCCAAGCTAACAAAGGAACAGATTTTTTCCAAAAGCCTTACCACATAAAACTGAAGCAGCAAGGTCATTT
Organism: Psilopsiagon aymara; assembly: GCA_024733675.1. Taxonomy (NCBI): domain Eukaryota; kingdom Metazoa; phylum Chordata; class Aves; order Psittaciformes; family Psittacidae; genus Psilopsiagon; species Psilopsiagon aymara. The sequence continues at coordinate 26,933 of JANRGW010053278.1, forward strand.
TTTTTTTTTTTTTTAAGAAACCCACCACAACACTGTATCTAGTTCTTAAATAAAGGAACACTGAAGTGCCATCTATCTGAACTAAACAGGCCAAGCAAAATACCCCGCAATTCCTATGTTCTCCTCAATGTCGAAATGGGTGGATAAATTTAAAGCCTGCTCTCTCAGGAGTTGCTTTATAGGCAATTTTCTCCCAGTATCAAGGTCTGCAATTTCCATTTGGCTGGCAGTTTGCGATTAAATTCATCACCTTTATTATAAAAATGTGCTGCACTCCACGGCCTGCTGCACAAGAATCATAAGGAAGACATTTTTCACTGCTAACAGCAGCATCATTCTGAAGCAGCCATCACATCCATTCAGACATTAGCGTCTCCAATGCAATGCAAGGACCTATCACTCACATGGAAAAGCCCTAACAGTGGGTATACCTCAGAGAAAGTTCTCCACAGGTGGTACCTTTAGTTCAACTTTTTCAGTAAAAGCCACCATTACTTCTTACATTAAGTGTTTCTAGAAGTCAACAGTTTAAAACCCAGTATATGGACATTAAACTTGTCTACCTGCATTGCTCAAAACATTTCTGACAATAAACCCACTCCTCATCGTGACTACAACTTCACACGCACCAAGTACCCGTCACTAAAATACATGAAATGGTCTTGAAACATTTGCATTTACTAAGTACTCTACACAACTTTTTTAATGTACATTTTCTCTTCATATTAATTGACCTTTATTTTCCCACAAACTTTGTTTTCAAATTTCCACTTATTCTTCTCACCTCTCTACTTTTCCCCTAGAAGCTTTGAGGCAAGCCTAGAAAGTACTGGTGGCAGGAGTGGAGAAACAAAAACAAAAAAGAAAAAAACAAAAAAACAAAAAAAAACAAAAAAAAAAAAAAACAACAAACCAAAACCCACCCCAACCAACAAACACGAATATTTGCTGTCTCTCGATATGGAAGCAAACGCAGCAAATGCAATTCAAGCAAACTACTCTACATGTTTTACTATCCTCCTCTGCTAAGAATCAAAAGAAAAAAAAAAATCTATCTTCCTTTTGCTGCTTCTTAGACAAGCTACCTAAGTAGGATATAATCTAAGATGAATACTTAAAACAAGAAATACACTATTGAGAGCACGGAGCAGCAAAGTGATAAGCTAATAACACTAAGAGCCACACAAAAACCCCATACAAAACGTCATGAAGCGTGGGAGTTAAATTCGTATTGATTTGTGCTTCACTAAATAAAAGACTTGAAATTACAGTAAAAAATGAAAGGTATCAATCATCAATTAAAAATATTAAGCCCATAGTATTCCAATATAAAAAAAAATCCCACTAGAATATCATTCTAGCATGTGAAATAGCAGTAGTCACACTGAAAGGTAACCAAGTTGTATTAGAGGTAACCAATCCGTATGTACAGTATGATTTAATAACACGTATTAGCTTATTTAAGTATTACTCAGTTGTATTCACTAATGCTGCATATAAAAAGGTGTGTTTCTCTCACAGCTTTTCAAAAATACTTTGTTATCAAATAAACAAACAGTATCTCAATAGTCAACTACCCTGTGGTATTTTCTGAAATCACTTCACTCTGCATGGCCACGTAAGTGAAGAAATGATTAGAAATGGTAGCAATTTTGTTCTTTCTTAAAACATTAGAAAAACCTGTCACACCATGAATCTCAGATGGGTCACATGAAATAAAATGGAAGCACCATCTAGACTTCAATGACGAATAAAAAGGACATATTGCATGGCACTAGCAGCAGTGTAAATTAAGAGAAATAATCGAAAAAGCCATTTCATAGACAAACTTCAAAAACTGAAGTGAAACCAAAGGCTCTTTAGCCTATATGCCTATAAAATTAACTTAAACCAAAACCACAAAAAAATCCTTTCTATCGCAGAATAATACTAGAAAATTTCTTTTGGCAATAAAAAAAATCTTGTCACATTAATTAATTGGTTTCCACTGCAGTGCAACATAGAAAGCTGATTTCAACTCTACTGAAAACAATAGCTTAGTATTTGCAAGCTGTACTTCACAGCCCAACGCATTTAACAACTGGCACACCAAGTTCCGGGGCTATTAGATGAAATTGTCAACTAGATAAGATAATGCAGCATCAGTGTTTAACTCCTGCCATTACAGCAAAAGCTGAGATCCAAGCTTTTTCTAACTGAAACCACAGAACGATAGAATAGTCTGGGTTGGAAGGGCCCTTCAAAGGTCATCTAGTACAACACTCCCCTGCAATAAGCAGGGACAATTTCAACTAGGTAAGACTGCCCGGAACCACACCCAGCCTGGCCTTGACTGTCTTCAGGAATGCATCTATCACCTCCTTGGGCAACCTTTTCAGGTATTTTACCACCCTCATTGTAAAGAACTTTCTCCTCGAATCCAGCCTCAGTCTCCCCTCTTTCAGTTTAAATCCATTACTCCTCGTCCTTTCAACTACAGGCCCTGTTAAAAAGTCTCTCCCCATCTTTCTTATAGGCTGGTTTTAAGAACTGAAAGGCCACAATAAGGTATCCAGGGAGCTGCCGCCTTCTCCAGGTTGAAAATGCCCAACTGTCAGCCTTTCCTCAAGGAAACCATGAGAGAAGGATTTCTGTTTTGCCAAAATCTGTAAAAGTAACTAAAACATGGCTTACTCTGAAGTGTTCTGCATGACACCAAAAGGTACCAGAAGACATGCAACAACTAGCATAAAAACATTCTTTGTGTGACCTGCCATCATAGAATCATAGAAGTTAGGACTGGAAAGGACCTTAAGATCATCTAGTTCCAACCCCCCTGCCATGGGCAGGGACATCTCACACTAAACTGTATCACCCAAGGCTATGTCCAACCTGGACTTGAACACCAATAGCGATGGAGCATTCACAGCTTCCCTGGGCAACCCACTCCAGTGCCTCACCACCCTTACAGTAAAGAATTTCTTCCT
>JANRGW010053281.1:0-39802 GCA_024733675.1 Psilopsiagon aymara
AACACTGCCAGGGATGAGGCAGCCACAGCTTCTCTGGGCACCCTGTGCCAGCACCTCAGCACCCTCACAGGGAAGAATTTTTTCTTCCTATCTAATCTAAATCTACCCACTGTACAGAGGGTACTCTGTTAGAGTTCTGAGTTGAATGTGGTTATTAGAGATAGATGTTGTACTTTTCACCTCCTCATAACTTGACTGCATTTCCCCCCAGATTTTATTCTCCTCATTAAAATCAAATATTTGAAAAAATATATATTTGTTTTTCATGATAATGAGCAAAGAGTTGTATTAGAAATTGGTTGGGCATAAAGAAGGTTGGACTGTTAGCCCAGCTCCTGATCTTGAAATCATAAAATCCCCACTGTAAATATTTTCTTTTACTTTTTGCAGGAAAAATGGCATTCGTGTTGGTGCTATTGTGTTTAATAGGTAACATAACCTTTACTTGAAATTATTTGGGCTCCCAGGGTCTTTTAAAACAAAAAAAACCCTCTTATTTACTATTGCCTATGGTGTAACACCAAGCGAAGTGCAGGGAATCATAAGTTCTCTTGGATCTCAGTCAGTTTTGTTTTTAAAAGGAAGTTTAAAGACTCTTCAGAAGTATTACATATAAAGGAAGACAGAATTCCTTAGGTTTTAATGCTTCCGTTTTGCCTTTGCACTGAGTTTCAATTAGAAAATCAGTATTTGTCAAATAGAAAATTGCTATTATTCTAAATCAGTATTTTATCATATATGCTGACATGAATTAAAACTACAAAAAACAACACTATAGAATGGGAAAAAAAGTAGTATCTCTTCAGGAGACCTCTAATCAACAAGTATCAGAAAGATTAAAATGGGTATCCAGTTTTAGTGATGGGGAGACTGAGGCACTCAGTGGCAAAGTGTTTTGACCCAGCCTTTAATGAGAGATGATTAAAAACATAGATTCTTTGATTTCCAGACTGGCACTTCAGCCTCGGGCTATTTAATTCAGTGACATTTAGCCTGGAAGCTTGTGTGCATGTTTCTGATGATACTTTTTTGTGTTATCTTCCGGATTTTAAGGAATTCAGGATTGATTCCCTTACCCTTCTGCATCGTGGTGCTTTAATAGTGACATAACAACATAACGTGTTAAGGATAAATCAAGTACCTCCTATATCTTATTTTTCCTATATATTTAACTGTTGATGAGGCTTGATCGTAGGTTTTAGATTACATGTCACAGTCATTGACTGGCATATGTAGCACACATGGAAATTGTTCTCAGGGTCAGGTTTTGATCAGTCTGATGGCATACACAGGCATTTGTTTAATGTTCTGCTGCATACAGAAATGCTATATAAAATCTCAGGATAAATGGATTCAGTGTGCATTTCCTCACGTGTAAGAAGAGGTTGTAAAAAATTCATTGCCCAAATGTGCGTCACTGTGTGTTATTTTAGCTCCTATCTGAAGTGAGGAAAAGGGAAACAGTATGCACACAAAGAGAAAAGATAGTCTTGGCAGTTGTATGCTTCCAGATTGCATTTGCATTTGAGGGGAGAGAATTTGGGAAAATGCTGTGTAATGTGGCCACCTGTCAGGAAAATTGCTACCTCTCTCCAGCCTTGATCTTAGTTGTTCAGAACATTAACAGAATGAAAAAGAGTGATATCCCATGTAATAAAAGGCTGAATAATTGTTTGCACTATGTGTTGGAATATCAGTCTCAGGGAGACAGAACTGGCTCTTGGTATCTCTCTGTATGTTAGTTTTCAGGTTCTGTAAACCTGCATACTGAAAACCTCCTTTCGGAGCTCTCTTTCATCTCATTAATGCTTCTTTCATTTTAGTCAGTGGCAAATTTTAATCACTATTGCTTACGGATTCAAGCAGCCACCAAACTTACCATCCATGCTGTAGAATCCATCCCATTGTTGGTTTCTCTCATCACCGTTCTCCCAAGCAGGGAATGAGAAACTTCCAGGTTCTCCTTTGTTGCCTCTTCCCTATCTTTTCTCTCTGAAGGATGAGGCAGGGTTAAGCATTGAACATGCACTGAAATTATGAATGCATATATGAGGACCTCAGCTTCCAGCAGCACATTGATACTACTACTGTTGGCAGTCTAGAATGCTCAAACTACTCAGTGTTAATCACATCTTAAAGGAAAAGCCTTCATAGGTAAGTCCTCTTCCTCTTTCGTAGTGTCCAGCTATGTTTTCTTACTAATTTTCAGTTACCTGTGCAACATTCCCACTAAATCACAAGAAGCTATCAGGTACTTCACATCTTAAAACCCTGAAATGCTGCTTGTATTTTGGTGCTCTCTCACGTTCTGGAATCTTTAGGAAACCAGTAGGTGTTTTTCTGTAGCTGCGCATGTTAGTAGCTCTGCACATGTAATGTTTGGCATACTTCCTAGACTGGAAGCCTGGTATTGCCCTTCTGGCCATTCTGCTGCCATCTCACAAGAGAAGATAACCAGGAGAGAAGGAATCTGGAACAACATGATCTTAGGGTGAGGACAGTCTTCCCAAAGTCTTCTGCTGTAGAATACTGTCCTACTATTGCAGGAAAATCTAATATTGCAGCATCTTCAGACTACTTAATTCTGCTCTTTAACAAATCTGCAACCACTCTCCTGTATCCTGTCAGTATCAGCAGTTACCCACATTAAAGCTGTCTTAGCAAACCCAGGAGTCCTTTACTCCTACCTGCCTAGTACTCCTCTGCATGTTACTATGCCTCTGCGAGTTTCTGGGGTCTGATAATTGTCTTTCATTCTAAAGTGTCTCAGAATTTCTCGGTACACCCAGTGAGAATTACCCTGTTGTTCATCTGTGAGAGCTGCCAAGTTTTGCAGAGCTGTGACCTTCTTTTGTTTCTGTTTGCAGCAGGATACATTAACCATATGCACTGATACTTGGAGCTGAACACAACGGATTTGCAAGTATACAAATAACTCCATAAATTATTTGTGTTAAATATAGAACTTGAAGATTTGGTGGTCATAAAGTAAGGGAACAATTTCTTCTTCTACTTGCAATTACAGAATATTCCAGTGACAAAAATTGATAACAGTGGAATATCAAAAAGAAAAGCAAGTACTGTTTTTAACTAATTTTAATGCAATTTGATCAGTTGAAAGGAGGAAGAGAATAAATATCATCAGTTTTCTGAATTCAACAGCAAGTCTCCAGACGTTGTGGAAATACTCTTGCAGCTTCAAGTAGATTTTTTCCAGTCTTTATAAAAACTTTGAAGCTTCTTGGGGTGTAACACCCCTGCAGGCTCCACCAGCTGTGGGCATACCTAAGTTAGGTGCCTGAAGCATAATTGGGATAGGAAAGAACTCCATGACTGGACTCACATTCTACCTGAGAGTGTGAGTCATGGAATCATAGAATATTTCAAATTGGAAGGGACTCATAAGGATCATTGAGTTCAACTCTGCTCCTCACAGGACTACCTAAAACTAAACCATATGACTAAGAGCTTCATCCAGACACTCCTTGAGCTGTGGCAGGTTGAGTGATGTGACCACTTCCCCTGGGGTGCCTCTTCCATCAACTGACACCCTCTCAGTGAAGCTTTTCCCAGTGTCCCATCTGAACTTTCCCTGACACAGCTTCATTCTATTTTCTTGTATCCTATCAACACGTATCCCTCCGCTGCCCTCTTTGTGCAAGGTGTGGAATGCAAGGGGGTCACCCCTCAGCCTTCTCCAAGGTGAACAAGACAAGTGACCTCAGCCATTTCTTGCCCTTAAGAATTTTCTTTGGCAGCTTCTTTAAGTAGAAGTATTGAAATTGTGAGATAGTGGTTAGTATGAAAGCAACATGTGAAAAGCCAGTAATTGGTATTTAACACAAGCAACACGTTGGGAGGTCAGGCCATAGTAATCATCATGCTGCTGCAGATAACATTATTACAGTACCTAAGCCTGGTGAGCTCGTTGTGAATCACCTGCCTGGACTGTAGTCACATCTTTGCCGGCTGTATGATTGTCTTTCTGTAACTAGAGGCTATGTTCTTTTCATACTTTACAGTAACTCATAAATATTTAAGACAGTTTTTGAGCAATTAGTGCTGCTTCTGCTCTTGAAGTTATGAATTTGTTATGTGCAATGATTTTCATAATGTGTCACCTTAATTGATTTCAGTCAGTTTGGCAAAGAAAAGCAGTAAAACTGAAAACATGTAAGGTTGCGGTTTTCTAGTTGCATGAGTAATATGCAGTATGAATTCTAATCTATTTTCATGGGGAAAAAAACAATGAACTGCTTATTCCACTCTATTCTTAGCCTGGAAATATGCTGACACATCTAATGCATCATAATAAGTACTTTACATGTGACTTACCTTGGTTAGCAGCTCACTGGGTCCCCACATTTGTGCTTCCTGTTTATGAAACGACTTTACACTTGAATACATTTTGTTTTGTAATGCTTAAAGAAAAATGACCCTTCACAGCTATTCAAGTGTGAAAAGCAAGTTGGGCTAGAATTCTCCTTTTCTGCAGATGTGTTCGGGATTTTTCTTTCCTTCACAGATGTAGACATCGTGTATTTCTTATTCATCCCTTGTACGTGATCTATCAGACTGAAGTGGTTTCTGGAGAGGAAAAGCAGCCCCAAGATAAAATACTAGGAGCAGCACTAGAGAATTCTGATGCAGTTTTATTTCTAAACATCCACATCAAAAAGCCATTTAAGGCAGTGATTTCTTGACTTGTGACCATGGGCAAACAGTTTTTCAGAACCAGCTGGAAAATACATCTTATTTATCATCTGTAAGCATTCTCTTCTCAGAATGGTATTGTATGTAGATGATGTAATTCCTGGAAATCTTGTGGATTCATTCCTTAATGGGTGCTTGGGTTTGCTGAGGTTGAGTATTTGACCTTCCTAGAGAAGGTCGCCTGGGTAACTGGAACTGGTGAGTTGTCCTGCATATACCAGTTGGATAAGGAAGTACTAAAGAAGAGTGGTGCTGCCATTCCTGCAACTGTCCTTTCCACCACCACTTTCTCTCATTAGGTCTTCTCCATTTGCTTCTTTTTACCTTATTTTTTGCCCGCATGCTGGAGGAAGGCTCAAGAGGGGTCTTCTAGCACCTCCAGGGGGAAGGTCAGAAAAAAGTAGTGAAATCATGATATTGTTTCACTTTAGTAAGTTCCTAAGGTTATGTGGATCCAGTTCTTTTGTCCTGCAATTGGATTTCCCTTACAGTGCCTCTTTCAGAATTCAGGGTCAAAATAACTCGAGCAATTTTGAGATACGATCCGGAACATACTATGGCACAGTGAATATTCCCATTTAAAAATGTCCTCCTAGGTATCTACTTGGCACACTTAATACAAGAAAGGAAGGAAAGAAAACCTTGCAGCAAAAAAGTGTTCTCGCTTTGCTGCTTTAATGTGTTCAGGGCCAACTCACACATTAAATAAAGTCACTTTTGATTTAAACACTTCAAGATATTTTTTCTTTTTTAAGATTCTTCAGCCATTGAAATTTGTATGACAGGTTACATATATTTGCCTAAAGCTTAGGATCTCTCTCCATCATCCCTGAGCTCACTGAAAGCTTTGCTTGAAGCTCTAATCACATTGTTGGTTTTATTCCATTGGTAGGGTGAATGACTGGAAGCCTCTTTGCTGAAACTATTCTGTGCTGATGCAAATAGTGCAAGGAATAGTAACAAATCCAAGTTAGAAACAACAATACCACAGAGAAGTTAAATACACTAAAGAAAGTAGTGGGAAAACCCACTGAAGTACTGTTATGATATTTTAGAATCTGGGTATCTTGTGTTAGATTTCTAGTCTGTAGGCAGGTAAGAATGTGTTGATTTTTTTCCAGAGTGACAACCCACCAAATCCAAGGTAATTTAATTTAATAAGATGTTTTCTCATCAGGAACACTGAGAAAAATCTAGCTTTTTCCCCCTTTTAATCTTACTTTTAGATTTGAGGAGTTCAGGACTAAAAGGTGGAAATGTTGCAATAGAATATTTAACGTTGTGTCAAAGGGTGCAGGCCCACAATTAATAGAATCTAGTCTGTATGTGTTCCTACTCTGAGGACTTGCTCTATTCAGTACCCTTCGCCACCAGCCAGCATTCCCATCCCTCCCTCTTGCTGCCTGGTGAGCCAGATCTGGGCAGTGGGGTGTACAATCCTCATGGGAGGATTTGTTTTGTGTTATGTTGCGGAGCTGCTTTCCAGCACAAATGGTTCCCTGTTGTTTTTGTATAGCAGTGGAATGAGCCGTAGTGTCAGCACAGGGAAGATTGGACTGCTCAGCCGTGGGCAGTAATGGGAAAGTCAGGAGCATCACTTTCATTGATAGTATGAACTTAAATTTGTTGAGACCAATCATGAAACCACAAAATAGGACTTCCCCATTTACTACTTAACATTTAATGCTATGGAGGTATTAACTAGGTTGATTTTCACTTTGTCAGGCTTCTTGCAAAGGTGGTTAACCATCAAAAAGACAGGGTAAAGCAGAAAGATTGGACAAACAAGCACGACAGTCGCAGAGTCACAGAATTCCAAATGCAGTAAGTTTCAAATGATTGAGTGCAAATATGTAACTGACAGTCTAATTGTTGTTAAGGTGTGTTGGTCACTGACTGCAAAATTCAATAAGGAGCATCCCTGTTTTCAGCAGCTTCTCTTGGGATGCAGAAAGGCTATATTTTAGTCACAGTTTCTACATACAAGGCCTGTCTAGACAATTTCTGTTTTATTTCTGAAGTATATATACAGTAGTACAAAATTCCAAATAGCTTCTTGCCATTGTCTTCAAAAGAGTGACGTCTGCATGAGTCAGTTTTAAATGATGCTGTAGTTGTAAGCTTTAACTTTCCAATTGAGATGTTATGGAGAATGTGACTGTGCCCTTCCTAACTTTGACAGTCCTTTATATAAATACTTTTAACCACGTTTTTGCTTTATATAATTTTCATCCCATCAGATAATACAGGTGATCCTAAAGCACCAGTATGTATCATAATATCCATAATTTTAATACTTGCCTGAGTCACTAATTTTCATTCTCCTCTCCCTTTACCCTTTCATTTCCCAGTACTTTGAGGAATTGTCATGGCCATTGAACCATTAATATTTTGCCATTTACTACCAGAAATGAACACTGTTGACGTCATTCCTGAATCAGTTAAAAGCAGGTTCCCATAGGATAGATTACATGATTACACATAGATTACGTGTGAACAAATTGTTCACTGCTTCTGTGTGGTTGATGATGACAATAATAGTAGAAAAAAGGTCCTGGGAAGTTAGCCATGAGAGGTTTGCTCTTTAATTTTGACAGTACATTGGCAGCTGCATGATCTTCCTAAAGGCTAGAAATACAAAGCACAGTTCTTTTTAAAACATCACCCTCAGTGCCTGAGACAGATGCTCTTTAGAATGAAATTTAATGATAAGTGGCATGCACATAGTCGACACAATTTTTCACATGTCAACCTGTTCCTTATCTTACACTGTTTAGCTAATTATGTCAGATCTTAATGTATTACTGATAGCTTGTGATGTGATCATGAAGAATGTTATGACTCTGTCTTTGCTCTGTCCCTTTTTCTTTTCTATTGCTATTATCTAACTCCGAGTGAACACTTTCCTCTTGTGAGCATAATTTTATGCATAACAATCTGTTCTTCATTGAGTGGCTGAGTTTTAAGCTGTTTTATCACATCCAGATATCACTCTTTGAGCTTAGTTCCTTTTATTTCCATGTTTAGTTTCATTATTGTCAATGGAAATTCTTTACATACAGAAAGAGTTCTCAATCAAAGTAGTTTTTCTTGTATATAAAAGCGTGTGTGTTTCATCAGTCAGGCACAATTTTACAGCTTAACAAAGATCAGAAATCAAACACTGTGCGCACAACAGTTGTACAATATACATGTACCTCATGGAAAGTATGCATGAAGAAATACACATGGAACAGAGCAAATGCTCTGAGACCTTTCACTTCCAAACTGCCTTCATTTCAAAGATGCAGCATGTTGAAAGAATATTCAAGTTGTGTTTCTTAAGTGCCAAAAGGTTGCTAAACTCAAATAGGCAAAAGGTATTAAATTGCCTATGTTACATTTTATGCTTCAAGGGGCTGTGCCAGCGAGCTTGCTGATTACATGCCATTGCATCCTCAGAATGTAGGATGTGAGTAGCTAAGGCAGCAGTTTCCTGTTGTTCAAGCAGAAAAGACCCCAGCCAATTTGTGTGCTGGATGTTGCCCTCTAGACTGCAAATATAGAAGAAATACATGTGAGTGAATCAGATAACGTTCAGAATAGGCATCTGCCGTGCTTCAGAACTTTCCTGGAGCCAGGGAAATTTGTTACCATCTATACTTACTTTTTAAGAGCTTAAGCAAACTGCACATTCTGCTGACCTTTTGCTGTCCTGGGAAGGGTTTCCACAGCCCTTAGGTTCTGAACCAATTCTTTCAAAATTCATAGAAGAAAATCCGTCAGGATTCATTTCTTTTTTAACCTCTAGAGGCAGAGCATTCTTAGCTTGCCTTTTGTTTTACCATGGTTCATCTTGCTTTTTGACGCTCTCCTGGCTTTAATAGTAAAGCAAAGATTTTAATTAGCTGGACTGATGTTCAGGATTTGGTGAACAACATTCTATTTTGCACCTGATTAATATGTTGCCTTTTTTCCTGTCACTGGCGATGACAGAATCTCTTCCCTAGTTTCAAACTTCCTTCGCCTAAATCCTTTTTTCACTTAGCTGTGAGTAGTGGTCCCTCAGAGGATTAATGGACAATGCAGCGGTGTGTCCGTCTGAGGGAATGCTTGTTGAACTCCAAGGAATGGAGTATCTTGCCTCAAAACTACTCAGGTCTTTCTGTTTCCTAAGACATCACCCAGCGTAACACTTGACTGAGGTCTACTGTGGGCCTAAGGTTGTTTTCCTTTTGTTTTCCCTTTTCACTTTAAAGCCTCTGAAGTAATGGGAGGGCTGTGTTTCAGCCCTGCAGCACAGTGTTTTCGTAACACATGACAAAGGTGTGTCTTAGAGCTCTAAAATATAGTAGGAATGCATGCAGTGGTGTATGAGGATGAAAAAGCTTTGGGGATAGAGCTGAAAAACTGTATAGGGCAGAAGAAGCCAAACCAGACACAGATTTTTCACACTGCCTATGGTGAGTGCTCTTTGGAATATTCCTCCCTCTGAACCACTCCCTCCTAAATGCATCTCTTCCAAACAGATCCTGGGAGCTAAGTAACAATATGTCACATGGACAATCAGGGAATTTGCTCCTAGCTTTGCTCATGGGAATTATTTTACTTAGGAGAGTGAATGCAGTACTGTGCCTTCCAAGTGCTCCTTACATTTTGAACTTTCACTTTTATCTATTGCATTTATATTCCCTTGGATTTAAACCATAGACACAAATGCATTTGATGGCAGTTATCAGTATCAGGCAGTTTGGCTACTTAAAGGTACCTACCTAATTACCCAGGAGTTACATGAACTGTGGCAAAGCCACTGAGGTCTTTCCCTGGAACCAGGCACCTCAGTTAAAGACTGTGCTCCTCCAGCCTGTCAGCCAGCTGCTCTCCCACATGGATTTTGCTATTTTATAGTCACTGTATCATTAAAGCCACCATGACATCAATTTTAAATGGTATACAATATACCTGTTCTCTATGCATTCCGTGATCTTTGAAACCCTTCCCATCTTCCCATGTTGTCAATGAAATCTCATATCAATAAATAAAGATCTCATACTTTGTTATTTATTTATTATTACCTTATCAGTAAGAATAAGACTCGATGTGAAGACAGAAAATGCACAATTCACCCTTTTGCACTAATTTCTGCTATTAAGATATTAGTTAACAAAGAAACGACCAAAACTTTGTACCATATTTCTAATTTGATTCTTTTTCAGGTTCAGCTTTCAGGAATTGCTTCTTATTAAAGATTAAAGTGCTTTTTAGTAGTATTTTTTTTTCTTCTTGAAGCAGATTTATAGACAATAAGCAAACTATCTCAGTCTTCTTTTTGATGAACTGTACTGATAGCTTATGTACTCGCCTTGCTTCTTTTCTGTCCATTTTCCCTTTTTTATCTGTGAAGATTGCAATATTCCATTAGCTCTTTTAACATTTTCTCTGATGTCATTGCACATATCCATGTCGCCATGGTAGCCTTTGATTTTAGAAGTACTTCAAAATGAATTGCTAGCATGTTATGATTCCTGAATCCTATTTAGTCACTACTTTTCAGGATTCAGTCTCCCATATTGTTTGCCCAGGCCACAGGCTCTGAATTCAGCAGGATTTTTTTCCCTCAAACAATAGCCTTTGTGTTACTTGCAGATTTTACCAGCCCTGGTAATTTTACCTTGACCTACTCAGCAACTCTGTGGAGCCTCACTAGAAGCGTCATCTCTCTGATGACAGAAACAACCTCATGAAATTATCTGATACCTTTGTTTCTGGCTGGCTAATAATGCATCTGAATGCATTTGGGGACCACCCAATGATCTCTGAGGAATGGACTTTGGCAGCCTTGCCTACATCTGTCTAGGAAGGACATCCTCAGTGGTTAAAAGAGTGTCATCTTAGTGATCTGGATTATGGTTTAGGTACCTTTCTCAAGACATGCTGATGGTACACAATACATCCGCTCTAAAGGACTGTATAAATTTTGTGGTGTGTTCCACTTCTTAGTTTGGAAGGCTTATCCAGTAGTCATTAATTTTTAATTACATCTCCCAAAACTCTATTTATCTGATGAAATACTGTTTCCTAGTTTTCCATGAGCAAAAATGCAGAGAAACCTCTCAAAAGAAGCAAATAATTTGATTGTGGGTGTTTTCTGCTTGAGGAAGTGACTTTATGTTGACAGAGGTATCCACCTTCCTTGTCACAGTTTTGCATGACCACAGGATATGTGGTTTGGGGAGAGGAAAGAGACAGCAAGAACCATGTATTTCTCTGTATCAAGTAAGAGAATGAGACCATCTTCATGCAAGGCTCTTGTCTGAATATGGTTTTATAAGACAGTTCTGCAGCTCAGTGTAAGAAGGGAGGATGCATAGTCTGAACTGTTGAATAATGCTTACTGTTGACATCTTTAAAGCAATACCAGTCTTTCTAACTTATATATGCCTGTTAAAACAGAATCACAATAATTCAAGAACCACATAACAAAACCCTATACCTGTATTATGTGAAAGATAAAATTATCTCATTGTAATAATCCTCTTTTGTCTTAAAAGCTCTTTATGGATCACTTTCTTTTTAATGTAATCATTAACAAATCATCACACAAAATCAGGAAGGCTACTCCATTTTCCAATCATTTGTTCCTATGCCTTTTGAAGCTATTCCAAAGATCCTGCTATCAGATAATTTAATTAGGTGAAACTATTTCCTTTGCTGTTTCCGAGCAACATGTTATCAGACTTAATAGCACCAAAAATATACTCATAATGTGATATTTCTAAATTGTCACAGTCCACAATGAAGCTGGGTCATCTTTACCCCTAGTTCCAGAATGGCTTTTTGAGATGCTGTTTAGCCCTTTTCTGTAGGCTAGGAAGTTCAGAGTTTAAACTAGTATCATTTCTGGAGGTTCCTTAGATTTTAAGAGTAAAATCTGTTGCTCAGTTGCTGAGTGCAAACTTGTAGGCAAGCTGCAATAAATCAGTGCATCACTGGAATTACCCTTACGCGAGGAAACATTTCAAGGTTCTCACAATGAGTTCATGCACACTGAATTGACCATTTTTCACCTATCTGTTACCTAATGGCAATATTTGATCCTGTAAAGTATTTATTTTAATTTAGAGAGACTGGAAAACCAATTTTTCTTATGATAGTAAGAACAAATATAACTCAGGAAGCCATGTGTATAAAATAGAAGGTTGTCATGCTTGTATCTGCCATTATATTTTAATTCTTTCTCTGGGAAATACTTGAGAGGTGTTCTTTAATTACCTGAACACACAGGGGGGTTTTCACAGGATCCTTAACACCATTAAAGTTAGCTGATTGATTAGTTTGGGATAAGCTATATATTCAGTAGTTTTATGAACTTTATTTGGTTGCTTACCTCTGTTGTAGTTGCTCCCCTGTTTGCTCAGATGTTGCAAAGAATGGGTTTTGGGGTTTTCTTGTGTTTCTTTTTAGAGTGCTCTTCACTGTTAGCACAAACATGCTCCTATAGTAATGCTGATACATGGCTTCCAGGGTACGGATGTGGCATGCATTTGGTCTACTTGCAGCCCCTCAAAAATTGGATGAGTTACTACGGTTTTCTGTCTGGGTAGACATAACTAATCCATTCAAATGGAAACAATAGCAGAATAGAACAAGCAGAGCTATTTAGAAGTAGCTATACCTCATGGGAGTGTGAGGATAAATCATCATTTTGGAAAGTTGTGAGGATGAAATTTAGAATGTATATTCTGTTTTACATAGCAGAGGTAGCACTGCATGTTTGTTTGCAAGGCTTTAAATTGCTATCGCTAGTCTTTCTCCTCAAAGTAGAGAAATGAGAAAGGGCAGTGACAGTTCCAAAGATAGGCAATGTGATTAAAAAACACTGACTAATGCTTTATACAAATGCAAAAATGGCAAATGGGCATTTTGACTGCAATGTGCTGCCTGAATTATTAAATAGCTGAGGAATGAAAATGAGCAGAATTTTGGCAGGCTTCTTAAAAAGCTCATGCAGTGTTTGCCTTTTCCTTAATTGCTGCTCTTTCGAGGAGAAAAAACGCATAGATTTTATTAGTTTGTTTCATCTATTTAGGTTACTCATTGATATTATTAGAATGAGCTCTCAAAACACAACGTTTCAGGAACCACAAGATCTGTAGAATGATCTGCCCTCTGCTTCTTTCTTTAATAAATTAGAACTCAAGAAGGCCTGAAACCTCATCTCCTTTCTTTCTTTGATTTGTTCTCATCATTTCCTTATGCTTTACAGTTCTAACCTTTGTTGACCAAATTTAATTACCCTGTCTCAAAGGTAGGTTTGCTGAAGCTTAAAATGTCTGCCTACAGTAGTGTTGTCATGTTGAATCCTTTAATGCACCAGCAAGAGTAATGGGTCTGTAGACAGTGTTTCCACTTAGATTCAGATATTCACATCACCATGGTGAGTACACAGCAGGTACGCTCACCAGTGCTAACATCACACAAGTGAGATGCTGCAGTATTAGCAGGGCAAAATAGCTAACTTACTGCTGGGGAAAAAGGCGCGGTAACACAGAACGGGAAGACTTTGTAAGTTTCCAGAACCTTGAAAGTCCAGAAAGTTAAGCTGCTGCTTTTGAATAGTTTCTTTATATCTTTACTGCTTCAAAAGGAAAAAAAAAAGGAAAGTGGACGGATCTCCATAGAAAATAAGTGGCAGGAACTTACCTTTTTTATCATATGAAGGTTTCGTAAGGAAGTTGAAGGAGTCCAATTAATGATTTTTGGACATCAGTTAGAGCAGTGCAGGAGAAGGGGATGGACTAGATGATTTTTTAAAGTCTTTTGATGTTTTTATTCCGAGTTCTACCTATTCTTTTTCTACATTACGAGGAATACCTTGGCTGCATACAATTAGAAAAATGACATAAAATATATTCTCCTACAACGTTGCATCTAAATATGCATTACTTGTCTATCCTGTGTTGCCATTTCTAATAAAAATCTTACTTTATCCATGCGTATGGTTTTACTACTTCAGACAGTGATACATACTTTAATATGTTTTTCTCTCGTACTTGTATGCCATATACAATTAGACATTAGAAACTTACATCTAGAATGAGTATAGTCAGCATTGTTTGTAATATCTTTGATTTCTACGTTAAAACATTCTTAAAAATCATCCTATTTTACTATATTTTGGTCATTTTACTTGAATAAGATTTTACCCCATTTTTTGCTGTGTGCATCAGTAGAACAACCAAATAATAAATGCGGATTGGGATTAATCCAGGAGATGCCCAGGGAAGTTGTGAATGCTCCATCGCTGGCAGTGTTCAAGGCCAGGATGGCCAGGATCTTGGGTGGCATGGTTTAGTGTGAGGCACCCATGCCCACAGCAGGGGGGTTGGAACTGGATGATTTTAAGGTCCTTTCCAACCCTAACTATTCTATGAATCTATGATTCTAAAATTGGATTTCTGTTATCATACATCCACTTGGGTTTTTAATTTTACAAACTGAAAGTTATAACAATGTGGCATTTAGAAATTATTTGGTCTGTAAACCATTGCTGCCAAAACTGAGTGCACACACTTTCTGACCACAGCAATGGTCAGATCAGTATACAAAGGAAATACTGAGTTGCTTAGCTCTAAAAAAATAGATTACTTTTAAAACTGTCTAAGCACAGAAATTAAAGTGTATCATCTTCAGCTCTCATAATGTGAGAGTTGGAGCAGTTTTCCTTTCTAGCTTAGCAAAGAACAAAAAAGAAAGAAATGGTTCAGCAAGGATTAGTTCATGCTGAGACTATTGATCTTGCTCCTATTGTGACCAAAGGTCATGCTGACTGCTAAAAAGAGAAGGTGGTTGAGCACAAGGCTACTGACTTAGAGCCATGTTGTTATTAGAGGTGGCTCAGTAAATATTGTCCTTTAAGACATGGATTCCTTGGAAGTCTTTTGACCTCCTTTGCCCCCTACTTTAGGCATTTCTAGTGTCTTCTCTTTTTACTTCCATCTTGTTTCCAAAGTCTCAAGGAGGTAGATGGAGAGGATTTTCACTGTAAAATTCTTCTATGTGCTAGGAGTGTGCATGTACATATCAGTGACACGAAGGTTTAGTAGTTCAGAAATAGAATTTCCTGAAGGTGTGTTTGTCCCTGACTGTTCTCCAGATCGAGATATCTTCCTTTCCTCTATTCTAGTTTCTCTGGGGTCACTCTGCTTTTGCCTGGTTCAGGTAAATGCAACACATTGACCATACAGAGTGCTGCAGTTTGCTTTCACGTTATCCCTAATATTCTCCACTTGTTACTGTAGTAGTTTGTAGTTCATCATGGGACCCTATGACCATATCAGAGTCAGTTGACCATATGACCATGTAGAGTCAGTTTTGTATTATGGATTGTACTAGTTAAGTACTGAGTCTTCAGAACTTTGAAAGTGGTCTTTGAAAAAAACCAGTGACTCCTGCATCTGAAGAGTGGAGAAGCAGCACTGAAAATTTACTGCAGGGTGAGTCAGGTGAAACACTGTGAAAGAACGTTTTAGGGATTTCTGCAGTTTCTGTAATCACTGGGAGTGACATTGATGTTTTCCGAAGTAAGCTTTGTGGCTCTGGAGATTGCCTATGAAAGCGTTATGTTTGAAAGCTTTAAATACTCCATGGTCTTCATTTGTCCTCTACAAAAGTCTAAATCTCCCTGTGGTGAGGCAGTGTCTTCATTCGTTGAGCAGACATTTGACTATGTGCCAAGTGCAGCAGTGAACAAGTTGAGTTTGGTTTGCTTGCCTGTTCCTGGGCTGGGTGGCTTTTAGTCTTGTTTTCTGGAACTGTAGAAGAAACACCTTCCAAACAGCAATCCAGGAGAAAAAGTAGCGGGGAGGTCTAGGATCTAGGGTTTACTACCTGTTTTGGAGGAGCAAAGGAGCATAAAGGGTTGCAGCTTCTCAGCTTTGTTTACATGTGACTTATATAGGGAATCATGGTGCATGACAGCATGTCTGATCCTTTTTAAGGGAGGCTAGGCTTAGAGTGAAACCAGACTATTTCCTGTTGCTTCTTTCCATTATACTGCCCTACTTTGTTCTGTGGGCTGCGGATGTCTGAATACTCTGTTTTCTCTCTAGTGCAGTCTTTCCACTTTCCATTTAGCGATCCATGGGAATTTTCACACAGTGTAAAAATACCTTCTGTTTAATTATCAGGTTTTCATTCTGAAGAAATAAGAATAGTGAACTGTTGTACTGAAACTGTGAAACAAAAAGGAATTACGAGTTGATAGTGAAAGATAAATTACAGCCTTTGCTATTTTAATAAGTAGTATTTATTCAATTACAGAACCACATGAATACTTTCTATAATTGTATAAATTACAAGATAACCCACATTATAAAGTACATATAGCAATAGTAGGAAACATGTCAAATTTACAACCAACATATATTATTACTGTAGACCAAACTATAAAAGATCACAAGTGATGCATAGCAATGAACAGAACAGCCACTCTATTTTCCTTTATAGGTTTACAGAACTTATACTTAAAGTCTTGAATTTTCAAATTATTTCTGATTTTACTGCCTGGTTTATGTACTGTGTGTAGTATGTACTCTGGTTTATGTACTCTGTGTTTCTGTACTCTGGACTGAGTCTTGGGTGACATGGTCTAGTGTGAGGTGCCCCTGCCCATGGCGGGGGGGTTGGAACTGGATGATCTTAAGGTTCTTTCCAACCCCAACCATTCTATGATTCTATGATTCAGGCTGGATGTGAGGAAATAATTCTTTACAATGAAGGTGGTAACACATTGGCACATGTTGCCCAGAGAAGTGGTAGATATGCCATCCCTGGAGACATTCAAGGCCAGGCTGGATGTGATTCTGGGCAACCTGATCTTGTTGAAGATGTCCCTGCTCATTGCAGGGGGTTGGACTAGATGAGCTTTGGTGGTCTCTTCCAAACCCAACTATTCTGTGATTTTGTGATTCTGTGTCTTAGTCTGCATCAGCAGGTCAGAATTTGGAGCAGGTTTTTTGACACAAAAGTATCTTTTGCTTCTCTTTTATAGCCTCACGAGGAAAATAGTGACTAACAGCAACACAGCAATATGTTGAAGCAATAGGCAGGTGATCTCTCTGCACTAGGAATCAAAGTGCACATGGCCTTGCAGGACTTGGAACTGTGCTATCCCCAAACTATTCAGCTTAAATTTTAGAGCATTGTAGGAGAACAGTTCCACAGAATCCTCTTGGAGTAAGATAGCAATGTCACAGCCTTTTAGTTGGTCCACTTGCCCAGCAGAATACTCTAGTTTGCTTGTTCTTCTGATTCTGATGCACCAGCGTCGAAGAGACATCTCTCTTTTTATTCTAAAGCCAACAGATGTTATTATAACAGGCTGCACCACTTCTGCTTGCTTTGTTGTGTTTTGGTAATGGTTGTCTTGGACAGCTGAAAGAGATCTTCCATTCACCTTGTGCTGGTTCCATCTATCTTCCTTGCTGGCTGGCTGCCTTTGGGGGGAGGTTGTGTCCTGGTATGCTGCTGAGACCTATCAGCCATGGGAAGTTTCCAGCTGTGGCAGGAAAGAGTAGGGAGTGGAAGACAGCCCTCCCAGGAGCTTGGTACACACGTGGCTCTGGTGGAAGGCAAAGAAGAGATCTTTTGTCCATGCCAAAGAGGAACTGTATAGGGTCAGTCGGAGGTTTCTTCTTGTTAACTTGTATTTGGAGCTACCTCACTCCCAATGGGTCTGAGTTTTCTCCCTCTCCCTTGTTTCGGTTTGTGCTCTGAGAAGAGCTAATGTCAGCAATTCTGAGACTTTGGGGAGTGACCCGCTTGGGAGGAAGGGAGCAGGCAATTCTGCTGTAATATGGGATTGTGGCAGGGCCATGGGGTAGTGCTTCTCCTGTGTTCATGACAGGAAATTTGCAGGAAGAACAGAGGCAAGGGTGTGTTGTGTTCCCTCCATCCGCCATCGGGAAGTGTTTGAAGCAGTGCTTTGTACTTTCTACAAATGTAAGCCTTTCTTTTCTGCAGTCTTGGAGTAGCTTTCCATAATTTAATAGATTTTCTCTTTCTCCTCAGTGGCTACCTTCTTCTGTTTCCTTATCTTCTTCCTTAAGAAAAATGTGGCCTGAAGGATGAAGAACTCCTGCTCTTCCTTATCTTTCACGATTACAAAATTGTATTCAGGCTTGTCCTGAGCTCCCTACGGTTTCAGACTTCTAAACAAATTAGCCTTTTAGTCTCACAGTATTAGTCACCAAGCAGAGTCTTCACAGATTGTCTCCATTTCTGCTTCAGTGACATTTTACTATGTGCAACTGGAACAGGCTTCGGATCAGATCCTGTATCAGACCTCAGAGCTTGGAGAACTGATTTAAGTGTAAAGTTACAAGCTTTTCTACCTGTGGCATTACAAATGAACTTTTTCAAAAGTCATTACAAGACTAGTTATTGGGTTATGGGTGTTTTACTGTGACAAAGTGATCTTTCTTGATCACCATGCTCCTCTTTGAAAGCCAGTTGAAAGGTATACTATGGAAAATGTTTTTCAGTCTCTTCTGACTGCTGTATTTGAGCTGGTTAATGATCAAACAGCGTTGTTTTAGAGAATACATACATGCTTCCATGCTATGTGAGGGGTGAGATAATTAGGAGGACTACAGGAAATCCTCTGATTTCGTGGAGACCTCATAGTAGCCTTCCAGTATCTGAAGGGGGCCTATAGGGATGCTGGGAATGGACTCTTCATGAGGGACTGTAGTGACAGGACAAGGAGTAATGGGTTCATACTTAAACAGGAGAAGTTTAGATTGGATATGAGGAAGAAATTCTTTACTGTAAGGGGGGTGAGGCACTGGGATGGGTTGCCCAGGGAAGTTGTGAATGCTCCATCGCTGGTGGTGTTCAAGGCCAGGTTGGACAGAGCCTTGGGTGGCGTAGTTTAGTGGGAGGTGTCCCTGCCCATGGCAGGGGGATTGGAACTGGATGAGCTTAAGGTCCTTTCCAGCCCTAACTATTCTGTGATTTCAAAATACCCAGCAGATCTCCTGTGCCGTTGCTTACCTGACGTGATCTGTGTTCCTTTTGTCCACCTGAAATTTTCCACAGATTTCTTTTTTAATAATGCATTTATATAGTTAGAGAGTCAAAAGTCCAAGAAATGATGTCTTTGTTACGATGTCTTTGTTATTTTCTGTTACCTTAATTTGTTAGTGAAAGGCAGGGAATTAGCAGTGCTAGGTGAGAACTCTGTCTAGTGAAAAACCACTCGCAGTGGTTAAGGGTTAGTAATGTCCCACTTGAAAAATCCTGCTGTTGTGCTTGAGAATTCTTTTTTAGTGCATAGCGAAATGTTGATGTTTAAAGGCTTAGGTGCTTTCTTTGAAGCAAAAGGAATTTTTATGTAGTTCTTTAATGATAAAATAATTGTGAGTTTTGTCTGTTTCTTTCTCAGTAATAAGGAAAAAGAAAGGAGCTTCTAAACCACAATGACATACATGAACTACATGAAGATTAATCCTCAAAATGAGAGGTAGTATTAGAGTTGGAGAAAACATCCCTCAGCTTCTTGATGCTTGACTATAGTATGAGGCTGATAGTGTTTCATTAATGAGCTTTCAGATTAGTCAGGCTTTATAGGTTGAATACAATACCTTGAATGATGCCATCAAACAATTTAGTAGGTTTGTATTTAATAGAGTACTTCTATAGCTAATGAGTATACTCTGAGAGCCTGCTTTAGGAATGGGTAAATAGTTTTTATTACCATCAGTCTGGAGATGATACTGGGATTAATTAGAAGTCCAGTTTTGAATGTGATACAAGTCCAACAGCTGAGATAACTGCTATTTTGAGCCACAGACTGTGCAGGAGTGATTTAGAAAGGTCTCCCTGTCTTATAAATCACTTGATTTAGAAGCCAGGGAAGGGGAGACAAGGAAGAGACAGCAAAATAATTAACACTGAGAAATCTATTACTTGTAAAGAAATGCTTTCAAAATGTCCTAAAAATTTATCTGTCAGTCTCTCTCTCCCTGCTGCACAATAGCAGACTTTGATTATACCAGCTAGCTACAGACCATTACTTTTCTGGCAGCCTTCCTAGTTAGGAAGCACGCAAGTCTGATTATAGGTGGCAGCTTAAACCATCCCAGAAACTCCAGTACTTTTGTGACTAGCAGCAGCTGTGCTTTACAGACTGGAGACTTCATACCTTCCATGCAAAGTCAAAGCTCAGTCTAATCTTTACCTGAAAAGAGGGTGCAAAGAGAAAGAGTTTTTATTTCCTTTTTCTGATCTGGGGCATGCTCACTGCCCCTGGCCTTCATGATGACAGTGTTGGGAGGTCTCTCTTAAGGGGCTGCACAAAAGTGCCAGTAGATTACTTCATCTCCAGAGACAAGGCTGGCTTCTCATGGAGTAATTGGTAGTTTGGGTAAAGAGGAAATCAATAAATTTATTTCCCATGAAGAAGCAGAATGCATCCCTCATTTTCTTGAGAGGTGAATTCATGATACAGCTCTCCATGATCCTGTACCTTAATGTAAGGATTATTACTGGGAGAGCTGGTTAATTACCTTACCCACAGGAGTGTGTGTTAATGGCACTGAAGTTTAACAGACAACTGCTACATTGCTAGTTCAATTCTGGTTGAGGTCTTTCTTATGGTGGAGATATAAATTACCAGTCTGTGAAATCTAGGTAAGGGCTATGTAACCAGAAGGCAGTGCTTGTTAGGGAAGTTTTTACTGTTTTCTCTCTCTTCTGTTTGCCTTGTCTTTTTGGTTTGGTGAATGGGAAAGACAACTGTAGAAATCTTGATGGATTTAGAGAAGAGAGAGAAAAATAATTTGGCTGGAAGAAGTATGTTCGAATGACAGACTTGCAGATCTCAGTCTGATTTAGTTTGTTAAAAAGAGGACTGAATGATGGATTTACTGCTTTGTACGTGTCCCTTCTCAGGAATAAAATGGCCATTTGAAAGTTTTCTAACAGAGAAACGCATTGGTGGCTTGAAATTCAAGTCTGACAAATTGCCTTAATACTTTTAGCAATATCTATAGTTAGTCTTTGATGTGAATTCCCAGTGAAGGTCATAGGGTCCTAATTTCTTGAAATCTTGAGTTTTATTGCCTTTCTGGATGAGACGCTTCTCTTAAAGAGCCACTATTGCATCACTGAGGTAATAAAGAATTTGGACTAAGTGTTTTCATGCTCCAGCAACTGAGAATATTTGCTTTTTCTCCATTACCTGTCAGAGAATATTAGTACTAAAATCTAATATCAGCCTGAGTAATCTCTTTTGTTAGTTCTTTGTCTAGTGCTTTTTTTTTCTTCTTATTATAGTTTGTTTTAATGCTAATCCAGCAATTCTAGGATGTTATGTAAAACTGGAGCTGGAAATAGGAGAGAGCTCATGATGAAGGGATGTTACAGTAAGAGCTTTGGTTAGACAATCATACCTATAAGAGCTTTGGTTGCTCATACCTTTTATAACAATGTGATATGTTACACAGTGACCTGAAATAAGTTCAGCACTAGAGAAAGTAGAGAATCTTGGCAAATTAAGTATGAATTTGGTTCAGGTTTCATAATCTGTCTTGCAAAAAAAGAGTCAGAACACACCTAAATTAATGCAGGACACTTGGACAAGCAAAGCTCCCTGGTGCAGAGCTTGGAATTTGTGGTATATGATTCAAATGAGGTTTGAGACAAAGGAGGAGCTGCCTTCATTTATGCTTTGTGACCTGCATTTCTGCCAGGCCTTTGCTAGTGAACATTTCCAGTGGCTTTGTTCTTTACCATTTCCTTCATTTCAAGAATTTCTTCTGTTCAGCAGGTTGCAGGGCACTGAACACAGGGTCCAGCTGTGGCACTTGCATTGCGCTAGAGGAACAGTATTGCTGGGGATATCATTGTAGACAGATATGGCGATAGAGTGCATTAAAGCTGGAGTCGTTGTCCTGGACTCTGTCAGGTAAAGCAGGATGCATAATGGTCCTCCACAAGCATGCGTATTTTGAAGTTGGCAGAAATTCAGGGTATTGCCTGTATTACTTAAAACCCATCCCTTCCCAAACCCACAAGGAACAAGCATTTTTTCCTTGAATCTCTAAGTATCAAAAGCTATTTTCCTCTTTCTGCCACTGTAGTAATGGCTCCAAAATAAGTAATAGACAGAATAGAGGAAATAATAGGAAATGTAGCAAGACATTTCTTACCACATTAGTATTTCTGGATCCTATTCCTTAAGGAACAAACATGGCAGGGAAATTATAGTGCAATGTGAACAGAAAAGCTTGGACTTTACAAATGAAACAAAATCACTGTAGTGGTTGTTGTAGGGTCAGCAGGCAGACTTTGTGTACCCTCATTGCAGATTGTAATTCAGAAGGAACTGAAAATACAAGTATTTACTGTCATGATGTAGTAAAGGTAAAGCATAGCTAGACTTGTAACCTTTGACTCTGACATGCTGTGCGTTGCCAGTGCAAAAACTGATCTTCCTAAAGCTGGTAGACTACCCTTTCTATTGTCTCCAGTAAGCATAAGCTCAACTTTAACATAGGAGACTTTATCGTTTTACTGATTTGCAAAATAAAAATGTATGAGATCTATAATATATCTTTGAGTTATGGGGTAGACGAACCATTCAGAGACTTTAACTGCTGTTTGATAAATACTGTTAAACATATTCCTTTTTGTTGTCAGAGTGACCACTTAATTTTGATGCTCTCTCTATCATTTTACAGTACCATTATTACGTCTGTCATATTATAATTGTGCAATGAATGTGAATGCTGAAGATTAGAATAGACTGTGGAAATAGAAATTTCCCTGTGAATTGGATTTAAAACCTGCTTTGGTGTCCATGTCTTAATTTAAAGAAACAAAATATCATTTTATTGTGGGATCATAGAAACTATGTTGAGCAATCCATGCCGTCTAACTCTTTGTAGTCAGGGAAATGCAGATCTCAGTCGCAGGACAAGCTTTGGAGTGGTGAATTTACAGTTCTCTTAATACGTGACAGGTTGGCATGGGAGATGCTTGTTTATAGGCTGGAGCTAGGGCTCCTTCTCAACAGCTGGTAGTTTGAAGGCAAACAAAAGTGAAATCAAGCCACAAGAACAATGGGACAGTTTCAAGTTCTGATGCTTACCTTTGGCAAAGAGGAGTAGGGAGACCCAGTAAGAGTAAAAGTCTGCCTTTAAATACAGTCAGTTTGACATCATCGCTTTCAGAGGCGTTCCTCTTCTTTCCATTTCCTTACTAATCAGTTCAGTTTTTCACACTACAAAAGAATGTTGTGATATAGAATATGTAACTTGATCCAAACCGTGGCCTTACATTTTTATCACATATTAGAATGTGAGAATATCTCATCTTTAACAGCAATCCATCAGTAAATTTGGACAAGGAAGCCTCAAGCGTTGTCAGTAGCTGTGAGCATGTCTTGTCAATGCTTGTCCTAACACATCAGTGTTCTCAGAAGACCTTCTTGTATGGCTCCTGCTTTATCTATACTGTTTCCTTGTGCAAACTCAAACTCTGAATATACTCTTTGAAGATTCAGAGTCCTTCCAAAGCTTAAAAATCACACCATGAGAGGAGTGCACTGAAGAGAGCGGGGGGAAGGGGGGGCTCATTTTTGTTTAGGGTGGGTGTGTTGTTTGGGCTTTTTTTTTGGTCAGAAAGTTAACTTTTTGCTCAACTGCCATTCCTGAATTCTTAATTTTTTGTGTGATAAAGTTTTGATTGCCCTATGCTGTGAGTGACTTTCTGGCAGGAATAATCTCATGATCTTCTGCCTCTTGCAAGCACTGATCAGCTATATCCTTCATTCCTTGGTATCACGTTTCCCCCACATTTTAGATGTTTCTCTCCAACCCGGTGTGTCTGTGTGTGTGGGCTTGTGTCTCCTAGTCTGATTAAGTTTTCTGAGTTGATTTAGGAAACCTGATATAGTCCTACAAAAGCTTCCCTAATAATATTCACTTGGAAAGTTAATAGACTCTTGAGTTTTAAGTATTGGAAATCTCCTACTCCCTTTGGTAAGTTAAGCCACAAGGCAGGAGGTGACGACTGAAAGCGGGCGGTGCAGTTTCCAAATTCAAAATCACCCCCATGTTTTCCTAGACAGACATAATGAACAATGGGATGTTTATGTGCATTGAAATGAAATGGAGATAAACATCTTTCTTCCCCTAGACTTTGCACCATGTGGACTTTATGTATTTAAATTCTTGTACCTACATTAAAATGAATATAGATGCTAGTTTTTATGCTGAATATGAAACAACAGTGCTAGGAAAAATCAAAAGGTTTGGTTTTTTTTCCCTTAGTAAATTCTCATTAGCAAATCAGGGACATAGAGGGTAGAAGATGTGTTTGTGCAGAGGTACTCTTTATATTTTAATCTGCTGTTCAAGTCTTGTAGGGAATATAGGATTAAAGAGGTGTGACTTTTGTCATTATTGTTTGTGGGGTAGAACAGAATAGATACACCTTTTGTGTCACTAAATGTTCAGTGCTCTTTGTTAGGGTTTAACAAAATGGAAGCTAACAGTACATCTCCATGTTTAACCTCCCAAAGACTTCTGATTTGACTTTCATGTTAGTGAGAGTAAAAGGCTTTGACTAGGCACTGGTGACCCTTCCTCATCCTCCCTACAGTTTACGTACTGAAACTTCTATATGGCTATGCGAGTAGTATCTCCAGCTTCTGAAAATCAATGTGGAGAGAAGCTGTGTATGTACACTGTCAAACTGGATTTCTCCCTGTTTTGCTCCAGGTTTCTCTTCTCTTTTGCTCATGCTATATGTATGATAGGTTGCTCTTAGGAGTCTATTTAGGTTGTAAAAGCTATCTTCCCTAGAGAAACAAAGCTTAATAAAATTGATATGGGGAATTCTTCAGTAGGCAGTATGGGTGGCCTACACCATATCTTGCTTCCTCTGCCAGTTAGTTCCCCTGCAGGGTTCCTCCCTCACATCACACTGCAGAAACACAAATTAGATAGGCTTAAGGTATATTTCTCTTCGGATTGAGTAGAGACGAGGGCCCTGGTGATATTTCCTATTGATCTATGCTGGATTTTCAACTGTTACTGCAGATCTACTTTCTGAAGATCTTCCTGCAGATCTACAAGCCTGCAGATCTTGCCAAAAGTTATGGCTGTGGTAAAGCAGGGCTAGATGGATAGCCATCCAGCCTCAACAGGCTCTGCTGGCTCTCTTCATTCTGTAGAGAGGGATTTGGATTATTGGAAGTCACTGCCTCCAGTAGCACCATCTTGCCATTATTTACCTGGCAGAGCCTCAGCATGAGAACTTCAGTTCTGCTTCAGTTATGGCAGTATTTCAGTTCTCTCCAATTCTGCAAAGAATAATCCCTTGGAGGGAGGCAGAGCTCTCTGTCTTTTTGATTTGGATTGCTAAGGAAGTCTAAAAGTAGTTTTGATCCGTTTTGATTCTTGTCTAACAAGGTCTAGAATTGGGTTATTCTGTGATAATACTGTATTAGTATACTAAGTTCTGAAACAGCATCCTGCTTCACTGGAACAAGCAGGCTTCAGTAATTGGCATGGAAAAACTGGGATCCTGAGAGATTTGTGCTACATCCTGTTTTATTCCCAGAAGTAGTCAGTCTTTTCTTAAACTGAAAATGCTCTTTGAACATTACTTAGTATTCACCAACAAGGCTTTCAAACCTTCACTCATGTTTTAGCCCATGTTAACTAGTGTGATTATAAATTTTAATTCAAATAAAACATAAATGC
Organism: Psilopsiagon aymara; assembly: GCA_024733675.1. Taxonomy (NCBI): domain Eukaryota; kingdom Metazoa; phylum Chordata; class Aves; order Psittaciformes; family Psittacidae; genus Psilopsiagon; species Psilopsiagon aymara. The sequence goes on from JANRGW010053281.1 coordinate 25,467, forward strand.
TTAACACAGCTGGTAACAAATGTGAGCATAGTTTGCATAACACAGTCTACAAGTATCTGTTTAAAGTGGCAAAATCATAGTTCATACTCATTTACACCAAAAAGGCTTCCTGAAATAACGTTATAACCAGCTGCTGGTTACCTGTTTCATACAAATTGGATGAAAGGGCTGATGAACTGTTGCCCAGTGTACTTTATTTCAAAATCTGATACAATAAATACATGGCTCAGGAGGATTATATGAGTGATAAATGTAGGTAACATTTAACCTTTGTCTTGCACTTGGAAAAAATACAGTGCCTCTTCCATGTAATCTGTTGCTGAAAACTTTTCTTAAAACCCCATGAGTTTTGCAGTAATAGAAGACAGATTGACTGTTGGACAGCTTCATTGCCAGTTTTTACTCCTGTTGATAGCCCATGAGTTCCCATGTTTTACCTGTCAATTCTTGTTTCATAAATGAAATTTTATACTAATGTTTTTCCCTATTAAGTGTCAAAATAAGTATATTGATTGGCAAAAGTGCTGAGTATTAGTAGAGTGTAACTGGAATGTATAGAAATGTCTTTCTTCTGTTTTTCTGGGTCAGGAATGAGATTACTGCCTAGCTTAACATATTGAACCTCCTTTTAATAAGGTTTTGAATATGAAGTACTTTCTATGTTGTGCCAGAGACGACCTGGAACCATGCAGTACTAAAGAGATGATAATAGAGCTGATGCAGGTGATGAATTTGAGGAACTGCTCATTAACTGAGAAGCTACAAGCAGCTTCCTGTTAAGTAATAAAATTATTTAATATTTCAGGCAGCACTGCTCTGCCTAAAAAGACCGTGGTGAATGAGCTCAGCATCTGCATCATCTTGTAGTTGGGTAAACACTGAAATGTCTGAATGAAAGGCTTTTGAAGTAAGTAATTCTTTTTGACATATTGATGTTATAGGGTGCACTCCTTGAAGCAGTGAGAGTGTTCAGACAATCAGGGGAATGAACCTCTAAACCACTTATCTCTTACAAAGCCTGAGCTAAGACCAAGTGCTGTCTGTCTCAATGCATTAGTACCTGTATGTTAGTGCATTTGTTTCTGACTAAAGTGCCTGTGCATAATATATGTCTCTAAGTATGCACATAATTATACTAAGATCTCTCAATCAAACACAAGTGTTATGTGTTGTTATACATGGAATTTTTCTGACATATTACTGGATAAGAATGAAAATGTATTCTCATTGGGCATCATCGAATAGTCCACTTTGACTTCTGTGCCTCAGGGTTATATTTGCACAGTATACCCTGCTGCTTATTCCAACATAATCAGGAAATTTAACAGAATGATAATTTAATCTGATTTGTAAAGTTGAGTTCTTACAGTAGATATGTCAATCAGAATACAAGTTCTCCTAATGATCTATTATTGGACAATCACTTCAGTTGCGTAACGGAGACCTGTCTTCGTAGCTGGTGGTCTCTAAGCATGTTATCAACAAATTCAGTGACAGAGTGGACAAGCAGGGATAACATGAATACTAACATGCATTAAGTTTTACATACACTGGGGTTTAATGTGACAGCATTGTAGATGGTTGCATTTGTCAGTGACTATATGTTTTAACCTGCTTCTGTCATGTGCGTTCTGGGTGTTCAGATATGCACGCAGCAAATACTGTGTTAGATATTAATATCTGAAGGCTGAGTTAAAGGTATCTGCTTGGTTTCTTTTGTAAGGGAGAGTATTTCAGGCTACTGTCTATGCCCAGTGCATACAAATGACCAGCAAATGGTATCATTTTCATAGTCCTCTTAAAAAGCAATAAATTGAATAAATGCAGTTGTTTCCAGTTTTTAAATTGATAACCCTATAGGTTGTTTTGCAGACTTTTGGTTATGTTAAAGTGACTTTCTGGTTTTCGGATGTTCCAAAGTACACAGCCCTCATTTTGTGGCCCAGTTTAATTTTCTGTAATCTCCAAGTGTACATTAGGACAAGAGTACTTTTCTGTCCCTCTGTAGTTTTTTACCAGATGTGTTTGTAAACAAGCTTACTAGATAGGCTTTTGCTTCTATTCCCTTATTTGTCATGCCTTTGACTAAACTTGTGTCAGCACTTGTAAACTTCTTTGAAGCAACAGCCCATGTGAATACAGTCAATACGCTCTTCCCTCACTTCTACAGATTTCAGTTTTCACTTGCTATTGCCTTTCTTGTTTGTATCTGTATGTGTCAGGGAGCTTGCTGAGGTTTATGACTACAGGACAAAAAATAGAGGCCACTAACTCTAAGTGCAAACTCTTACAGTTTTTTGTTACTACTGCAAGAAATACAGTCTGAAAATACAGCTATTTCAGGCCTGGCAATATGGAGCTTTTACAGATTAGTAACTAAATGGCGCCTTTTTTGGAGGTGACTTTAGAACTGGGTGGTTTCTGTTGATAACTATAGATGTGTATATATATATATGCATATACCAGTGGAAATTGAAAATTATTGATACTCCTCAAATGGGATATGAACTTATTCATCTACATGTTATTTGCAAAACAGTGCCAGAGTCGTTACCTCTGAGTATCTGCTTTTCACAATTTGCTATTTCAGGTTTAGGGTTGATTGAGTTCAGTCACATGGTGATTGTATTCATATTCTGTTTGCAGAGCAGCTGATTCCCAAAATGACAAAGATCTGAAAGGCAGTCTCACAAAGGGATGAAAATATATAGCCCTATAAGTGCTAGTAATTCTTGTGGTATCTGCAGATATTTTGGGAATTAAAATAGCTTCTAAATTCATAGGAATCAAAAAAAAACCTAAATAGTGTTGATGTGAATTTGCATGTTACTTGAGTAAATGGTCATATTTTTCACAGCAGTCATTCAGCTATCCAACTGTAGTCTATATATATAGACATGCCATTAAATACAAGCTACTCATGAGTGCTTTAACCTGGAAGATATCAAAGTTGCCAAAAGCATTTTTTTCTGCCTATATATATCATAATGGATATTCAGGTGTTCCTGAGCTGAATTCTCACATAGTTTGTGCACACGAACAGAGAAATCTCTGTCAAGAGAATTAAATGAGGCAAAGGTTATTGTAAGCCAAAAGCTCACTCTTACTGGTGCCAAAAAAGTCTGTATTTATAAAATCCATCACGCTTAGCATCCTAAGAGATTCCACCTTTCCATAGTGAAGGGGAAAAAAAGAAGAGATCTTTATTATTGGATGAATGAACTCAAGTTACAGCGAGGCTCATTGTAAAACGGAATGCTTCTATATTTTTAAACAAAACCCACTAAGAGTTGTTTAATGAAGTGGTGTCCAGTGAATCCACAGCAAATAGAAGGCCATAAAGCTAGGATTAGGTTGCCTGTTCTTTTAAGGAATTGAGTGAGCTCAACTACATGTATTTAACAAAATGAAGCTTTGTAAAGGGGTGCTTATTTTTGGAAAAGCAATGAAGACGTCTGGAAACCCATACAAATGTGATTTCCCAATTTGTTGAGGTAATTAAGAGGTGTCATCCACATGTATTAAAAACTATATTGAATTTAACATATAATAAAATGCCATATACATTTTTACACTGTCTTAAAGAAGCCATTTCCAAGATGATGTGTAGCACTTTTTGCACTGGAAGTTGAGCACGTATCCTAAAATCTGTATTAAAAAAACCCATGAGAGCCATTCAAGAGCTAACAAAATTGCTGTGACATGAAAATAAAGGAGCTCAGGGTATTTTGGTTTTATTTATGCAGAAGATGGATATGATACAGCTTGATCACAGTTTCAAAGCAGGAAATTTCTGCTGGGAGGAAGTTATTTAATTTAGCACATAAAGGCATAATGAGATCCAAAGGCTTGAAACTGAAGCTAAATGTATTGATTCTACATATAGCATGACATTCTTAATAGTGAAGAGAAGTGAACACTGGAGCAATATGCTTCAGAAAACACGAAGATAGAATAGTTCGTGAAAAGAGAGAAAAATTCCATTTGAAGCCCATTTGAAGTACAAAACCTAAGGCTGTGCCCTTTATTTGTACCAAAATATACACTTTCCTTATTAGACAGAAAATAAATGCATGTGAACCTTACAGGAATTCAATGAAGGAACTGCAAAACTGTGTTCCAGGAACTGAAAGTAGCCATGTTCAGACCTACAAATCTAGTTCATAAAGATGATGTTTCCATAATGGATATGTTTTGACAAAATCCATCCTGTGACACAGGTAGAGCTGACTAACCTCCTGGTTGGTTTAGTTGGTTAGTGGTATGTTTGAATTCTTCAACCATTCAGTTGATTATTTGGCTAAATAATTGGTGGGTTTTCAACTGATAAATCACCTCGTGGCATAGGTCTTCTGCAAGAAGAAGCTGTTCTGTGTTCCAGTTACACACTAAATCAATTTTACAGTTGGTTTATGTAATGGAGTAACACCAGCCCACAAGCATCTGCTTTTAGGGTGCTGCATATTCCTACTCAAACATGTACCAGTCAGTGCAGATCAGATGACAGGACTTCTTCAAGCAGCACCCCACAATTCCCAAATGTTTTAAAGGAGAGGCTATAAATAGGGGTTGCCAGATTTAAGTGTGTCTTTTAATAAAGCAGTGGATGTGAGACCCTGGTTTCTGCATAATAATTATACCCCCTTAATTTAGTGCTCATTGCTCTACACAGATTGGTTTTAGTCATGGAAGAAATTAAGTGGTTGAAAAATACATAGCTTGGTGTAATTTTCTTCTATGGGAGAATTTTGGTTTTGAAAAAGATGCCATATATAATTTAACAGTTTTTATTCGACAAGGGATGTTTGTTAGCTGCTTGGCATGCTTTGGCAGGAGGTCCTTTATGATACCATGGCTTCAGTTCCTCTACCTTGCAAGGAGCAACAAATCAGACTGCAATCCTTGTTACTGCAGAAAGATTTGATCTGACACTAGTAAAGAATCTCCCATCTTAATGAAGAAAAACATGTTTTACCTCTGGACCTTCTGGTCCTAAGAATATTTACTGCAGGTAACACTGGTCTCAACTCCAGTCAGGTCTAACGTATCTGTGCTTTTGTTTCCCAGCTAGCACACAGACTTTCAAGTCTTCAGATGCCATTACTACTAACCACTGAGAAGAATGAGAGACATCAGATCTGTATGTATCATGTAGTAAAAATGAGTCATGGAAGCTGTGGCATGCTGTGGAAAGTTTGGTCATAGATAGGTTTATGAGAACCTTTGCCCATTGATACCTCTCCTATGTATGCAATCATTCACTGGTAACTTTGGTTTCCAGTAAAACATACCCATATATGCATGTGCTTTGACATCAGGCATTCAGGATGACTATGGACATGACATGAGAATATCAGATATATACTAACTGATCTTTACACAAGTTACCAGAAGGTTTTGCAGGAAAGATATGAATTGGGTTGTAATGTTGGGAAGTGGAAATTATCTTTAACTTGGGATGGAATGGCCCAAGACATGAGACTGTGAAGTCTTTATTAAGAATGTATTATGCTGTCATAGAAGTCTTCGTCTGGGAAGATGAATTCAATTTTTTCCCCCCATAAAATAATGATAGGTTTTTGAATAACAAGGTGTTGCAATACTCTGTGAAAACCTGTTGCATACAAGTGGATACAGAGCAAAATACCCTACTGCACATGTATAGATATTGAATCCAGGATTAAACATTTTTTTCAGGAAGAGCATTTTTCCCTTAGATTGTTACTGCTGTCACAGTTTCACTTCTCTATGCATGTAATTCTGATTTTACTTGTTTCACTCTAGATCCCCCCAGATATCCAGACTTAGTTTTCATCCTTTTCCCTTTTATGTATAAGTTAGAATACTCTGGCATGTCTGTGAAAGCCTCCGAGACACCCAACATACTGATGGGAGACAAGATAGTGACTGCTTTTTATCCTTGAAACCCATGATCTCTACTTCAGAGTATTCAGATGCTTCTGTGTTAGTCCCCCCTTTTAATATGTTCAGAGATATTCCACTCTCCCTCATAGCAGCATCATTATTTAACAAAAAAAAGCAAAAGTAAAAGAATAAATTCAGTCAGAAGCCTGTACGGTAGCTACATCTGCTCTATGTCCTAGTAGAGCTCACTGGTATGAAAAGATCTAATGAGGTAAGGTTGCAGTCCTCCACACTTGGCAGCAAAGCGCAGGATTTGCAGAAGACAGACTAAAGTGCAAGAGCATGTGCCAAGTCATTGTATCTCTCCAGCTACTTCTGTTGAAAGGGCCTCACTGCAGCTCTCAGAATGTTTGAAAACCATCATCACTCAGTAAGAAAGCTGCTATTTAAGCACCAGTCCTTACTTCAGGGCAATTGGCCAGACTGACTCAGACAGCACAATTTCTCTCTTATTTTAGTAATTTGTGAAGTATTTCAGTCTGAACACTTATGCAAATAAATGTGAATTACTGGAGAGTGCTTTCTTTGTGATACACTGAATGAAATCATCTACTCTGTTGAGATATTTCCTAGAAAACTGACTTAGCATGATACTTACGCTGAAGGGTGACAGCATCTTAATCAGGGCAATACTAGTGTAATTTTCATTAAGAACAGTCATTAGTTAGTACCATGCATTTAAACTGAATATAAAGCTTAAGTTAAAGGGGAAGCACTTAGCTCTTGAAAATTCCACTCAGTTTGAAATCCCTGTTGGATTTAGTGCCAGTTTTGCTTCCTCTCAGTTTACAACGAGTAGTGGGGAACTATATAAAAAAAGAGTGCCACAGAGCAGTCATTACAAGAGAGACATGGAGGTGTTGGAGCAGGGGCAGAGAAGGGCAATGGAGCTGGTGCAAGGCCTGGAGGACAGTGTAATGGGGAATGACTGAGGGACCTGGGGGGTTCAGTCTGGGGAAGAGAAGGCTCAGGGGGGAACACCTTATTCTCTGCAACTGCCTGACAGGAGGATGGAGAGAGGTGAGGTCGGTCTCTTCTCCCAAGGAGCAAGTGACAGGACAAGAGGAAATGGCCTCAAGCTGCACCACGAAAGGATTAGTCTGGAGCTTAGGAACAATTTTGTCACCCAGATGGTGCTCAGCGTTGGAACAGGCTGCCCAGGGCAGTGATGGAGTAACCATCCCTAGAGGTACTTGAAAGTTGTGCAGATGTGGCACATGGGGAACCATGGTTTAGTGGTGGTTTATGGGTCGATACAGTGATCTTTAATCTCTTTTCTAACCTAAGGAATTCTATGATTCCATGATTAAATATATGAGTAGATAGGGCTTTATGTTATAAAATCTTGGTTTTGATCATAATCTTGATGTTCGAATACATAAGGTTTTTCACTTGTTTCATACATGTTTGTTAATAACATATTTCATATTCCTCTCTTTGTTTGTTTTACTTTTTACCTTTGTTTATTTCCTGCAACAGCATTTTCTTCTCAAAGTCTATGACCCAGATGGGAAAGGGCCCATTTGAGTTAGGGAGATGACAATTCAGCATGCAGAGAAGAAGACCCAAAGAGAGCAGAGAGAAGGGTACATTCACAATACATCTGGACAAGAAGATACTGCTGCAAAACAGTGTGTCTGCCCTGATTCCAAGTGAACTAGCTGGGTTGACAGAAGCAGTGTAAATGGTTTGACTCAAACTGTGGATTCAATTAGGTAATGTAGTTCATAGCTAGAGTTGGGTAACTGCATTTCACTGCATTGTACTGTTGATGAGAAAGAGCAATAGTTACATGTGAGCTTCTTTGTCACTGTGCAATAGTTCACCATAAAAAGCATTCTTTCAGATTTAAAAAAGAAAGCCTGCTACAGAACTGTTATTGTTAATTTTATAATGTCTTGATAAGTACAAAAATCTGATGCATTTATGTGTATGTGAATTGGTAATGGGTAACAAGATATTTAAGATGTACCCTGCTGATTTTTTGTGTTAATTCATGTACCTTCTTTCACGGGCAATAAAAAAACAGGGAAGAAGAAATCACTCACAGCTGCATGTGTTTCAGCCTGCTGATGTTGGTACTTCCATTAGTTTCAAGTCAGCGTGACTCCTTTTGTTTTACAAGAAGTAAGAAGGATTGAGGTTAATTAGAGGTTAATTAGAATTTAATTGGTAGTTCTTTCTCCTCCCTCTCCCCCTCCCCTTCCTCCTGGTGATAAGAGGAATCTTAGAGTCCTTGACTGTAATGCCAACAGATTGGGCAGGCCTGGTGTTGACTGCTACTGCCAGCATGAAAGTGGTGCTGCAGTTCTGCAGCTCCAGTTCTTAATCAATGAGGTAAGGACATACCTACTCAGATTCTTCTGTATGAATTTAGTTCAATAAGTCTATTCATGTCTTGTAATTGAGTGATAAAACTTTCACATTGACAAATTGTGCCAACAAATATGTGGCATACTTCCAGAGGACATTCACCATACAGCCTTTTAGAAGATTATTAATGGGACTGCATGCAGGGGCGAGTATTACCTTCATATTCATCAGTGTGAAGTACTGAACAAAAGGCAGTTAATATATGAATGGGTTCATGTAGATGTAAAATCCATTTAATTATGAAATGTGCTGCACAGTCCTGATTTGAATAGAAATTAATAAATGGGATAAATCTTTCTATGGAAACATATTGATGGTTATTGGCTGAAAACTCAATATTTGGGAATATGCTGCTGCTTGAAACCTGGAAAAGCAATTGCAGAGGTCATCAATCAAACCAGCATGTTTAGTTTTTGCAAATGATTTGTCAAAATCAAGTTTAGACAACATGAAGAAACAGTGATGAATTATAGCATGCTCTGTGCAGAAGAGCTGTAGAGATGGTAACAGTCAAGAGACTTTCTGGAGCATGTAGACCTGTTCTGTGTCTCTTCCCTAGAACCTCTTAGCTTGTCCAAATTTTAAGCTAGTCATAGTTCAGTTTTAATTCATTCTTTTGCCATGAAATAAGGGAATGCTTTTGTTAGTTTCAAGTCCTCTTTCTAAGCATGGATGATACAGAGCTTTGTAATGAAAAAGTTTACTTTTGCAGTCTTTTAAACCTGAGAAATACTTTTTTTTTTTTTTCATACCTCAAAACTTCAGAAACAGTCCAGTGGAATTCTGTAGAGGAAGGCAGGGATGAAAATAGGGTGGCCAAGGGCTGCATCATTGTTCTTTCTGTTTATTAGGTGATCACTGGAACCCCTAATACATAAGATTAATTTGATTTCTGTGGTGGAGATTCTCTCTGACAGTGGTCCAAACTCCTTGGGAGATGAGAATTAAAGCATGGATTATACTGAGTTAGAGAAGTCTCTCCAGAATGTGTGAACATTGAAAAGAATGGTTGCTAGTATTAGGAAGGAAATCCATGATGCAAAACCAGAAGTTTATTGGTCAGTCATAGTTGTTTGAATGGATCTTTTCAGGTGCATCCTCACCCTTCCTCAGAATAAAGCAGTGCCTTCTGTTTGGGCAATATCGAGTTCCTCTCAGCCATGATAATACAGAGGGATGAATCTTTTGTATTAGAACTGATCTGAGATGTAAATGTAGTAAATCACTGAAGCAGCAGTAGGAAACTTCCTCTACAATCCATATTCACATGACATCACTCTTCCATGGTGAGAAGAAAAATAGTAGAAAGGAGATAGAGTAACTTGATATCAAGCTGCCCAGGCAGGTAGAGGTCTGGACTTTGGAAGATGCCCTTTTTGGGGGCACCAGAAGCAGAACCAGTCTTCAGAGTATTTCTTATCTGTGATAAAGACTCTCCTTTTGTCTGCATTTCTTACTTTTTCCTAGGTCCTCTCCCCCTGTTACCTGACCCTGTGTTCTTGTCTGCATTTTCTTTTCTCAGTTCCACTTCTGAATTTCATGTTATCTTGGTAGCATTGCTAAACTGTGCTTGGCACCATCACTTGTGTGATAGTGTGTGCATTAATCCCTTTATCCTTTAGATATCCTTCACACTCACTTTTTTAAGTAGATGTTGTCCATTTTGTCAATCTCTATGCTTATGTGGAAATACATGAAAGTTCACATGTACTTTCACATGTAACCTTACTATAAAGCTTTAAATTGATGGAGTTTTGATTTAACTTTGGCTGATCTTGAACTCATTTAAATATTTACGTTTACCAGATCAATTCAAATTGACTATTATTTACAGTAGAATATATATATTTTTTAAAAGAAAGCAACCGTTTTCCATAAACTGTATCATTTTCTGTGGGTTGCTCATTACCAGTGAGGATCACTGAAAAATGAGGCAGGATCTGCAGAAAAGTAATATGTTGTGCTGTATTTTGTGTCTGCTCTAGGGTGCTTTGGTCAGTGCAAGTGCAGATGATGCTCTTCATTTGTGGAATCTCCGACAGAAGCGACCAGCCATCCTACATTCGCTGAAATTTAACAGGGAAAGGTAAGACTATCTGCCTAAGTAAATGTGTTGTGTTTTCAAAACCCAAGCTTACTTTCTGGATTTCTGATAATAGACTCTTACTAGTTTGTCTTTCTAAAGGTAGCTGTAGTTTCCCATTGCTTGAGTCTTGTTTTCATAGAACAAAACCTCACTTTCTCTTCTTTCAGCCTTCTCAGAAGTGGACAAATCCTGTCTGCTTTTTGTCAAAATGTTTTTCATTTTACCTTCTCTTTACATTGACTGCTATGACAGTTGTGTGTTTGCTTTCCTTCTGACCAGACACAAGTACTGTGATCCTTGCAACTGACCTGTTGTTCGCTTCTAGCCAAAGTACCTCAGCTGTCTGTGTGGGGGAAATCATTATTTTCTTTACCTTGAAAGGGTTTTAAATTGTAAAATACTGGAAGTTGGGCAGAAGCAAATGGTGGATTTGGGAAACTGGCAACTGTCAAGTGAATCGGAGACTGCTTCTCTAAATTCTGTTTTATCAGTACCTAATTGTAGAAATCCCTACTGAAAAGAGGTTAAATGAGTGGTTGTGATTTTCAAACTCAAAGCAGAAGCTGTGCACTTTGGTCTGTATCTGGTCACTCAAGTAAAACCTGCTGCAATGTAATGAAGTTTGAATGCTACATTTCTACCAATAACAAGTAAAAGGTCTGTGTTTTTGTTAAGGAATTAGGTCAGCAGAGCAAGATTCAGTGCAGAAATGCAGCAGTTGAGAGTCCTTGAGCAATACAGTTATTCTGTACTTCGTCTTTGGGATGGACCTTTTTGAAATTCAAATACATAGATATAATACATTGATATAATATGGTTTTGACTCAGTTTTTCAGTGATACTGTCATTTTCTTAGGATGTACATTCAGTGTTTATGAAGGTGCAGTAACTTCTTTTAGTTATTTATATATATGCTTGTGCAGTGTTGAAAGATACCAGTACTTTATCAGAGCTGTGAAGTAAACAGGGTCATCAAAGCTTTAACTTCAGCGAATCTGAAAAGTATTATGGAAATAAACATTTTCCTTCTTGTTTATTATTAAGATACATGTCATGCTTGCACTTAAATGTCTCCAAGTCGCAGTTTTTGTTGTGGGAAGAACTACTTAATAATCTAGAAAATATACGTCCTGATTCCAAATTAATATAACCCATAGCAAAAGTGTATGCAGTGTTTTGGGAGTGCATGGGGGAAGATGAAAAACTAAAATGCTATATCCATATGCTAGCTGCTTCTGAACAGTAAGCTATCATTTTACACATGTTGAAGTATTTTAATCTTGGTATTCTCACCAGGCAGGTACATTACCCACAGTTTGTTATTGATAAATGCAACTTGTAGAATTTATTCCAGGACATCCTGGTGTAGCTCTCCCAGCCAGCAACCTGCCATATAACCTGAGGGATCAATACTCATATGGATGCAGCGTCTGTTCAGCAGTTTGTCTGTCATTTCTCTTCAGAAACACTAGCGTGGTATCTTGGTCAGAATTTTGTCAGAATTTCTTGATAAATTAAAGTCACACACATTTAGGCATTGCTGAGAGCAACATTTGTGGCATCACATTTACCTAAATCTTCTTCTGCTTCTGACAGCCTAAAACATTGGGGAAAATATTTGGAAGCAAGTTATTTGGCGTACTGTGCATAAAGCCAAATTTAGTGTGATGATGGTTCTGAACTGAGGTTTATAATTGGATATGAGGATGTAGTTATTTGGAACAAATGCATAGCTAGCTATACGTCCTTTTAACAAAGTCTCAGTGTAGGTAACTAGAACTCTTAGTAAGTTCTAAGTAAAAAACAAATATCATTTCGTGCATATTTTGAGTGTTACAATCACTGCCACTTAAATAACTTTTATTAGCGTATCAAAAACTATGAGGCAAATATCCTGATACACCTCTGTATAATACTGTCAAAGCATCAAGTCCAGTTTTAGATTAAAAAGTTTTCCAAAAGTATGAAGAAATAACTTCGGCAGTTCTTCTCATGATTGACTAGCACTGCCCTGGAGTTTTTGGGGTTTTGTATTCAGGCACTTGGCTCCAGAATGAAATCTCTTAATTTTTCATAGAATCATAGAATGCTTTGGGATGGAAAGGACCTTAAGATCATTCAGGCCCAAGCACCTGCTGTTAGGGTTAGGGTGTTTGGAAACAACCCATGTTATGTTGTTTTCACATAGCAGCTGTGTTGCCAAATTGCTCTAAAGTCAGGTTTAGATAGCAAACTTTAAAATACATGCATCCACACAGCCATACATTGAACAAGCGTGTGTAGCGGCCTTAGTCATAGCAAATAAGAAGCCCAATATTATGATTAAAAAATGTATCACAAACTTCATATCATATGTAGCCATATTAGCCATATTAGACAATAGCAAACAAAGATGTCTTTTAAAATGGACAGAGGTGTAAGAAGTCTATGTTATCAGTTGGAATTTTCAGCTTGCAAGATAGTTACAGGTAATCAGTGGGTTTATTTTTTGAAGCTTTCAAATTTGAGTTTGGAGACATTTTTCATAGTCCAGTTCAGATCTATCCTTTGCCTTTTGTTACATTAGATTTCCAGTCATATATTAAAGCAGCGAAGAACCTGCAGCGGTTCTACTGCACTAAGTCATTTGGTTCTTGGAAACCACACCACCCCTTTCCTGCCCATGGTACATGTCAGCTTCAAGCAGAATCCAATGCAATCATGTAGGATACTTTTTCCTTCTGTCACAATAAACTCTGGGCATTATTCCAGTAAATCAGAAATAGAGCTAGTAATGTCAGTGTTGAGATTATCTCATTAAACAGTACATGAGCAGGAAGAGAAGAGAGACTACAGATTGCAGCAAAACAAGTACCATTAATCACAGAGTCCCTGTCTACTGAAGCATAACAAATGAGAACAGCTGGTCTCCAATAAGTCTACATGATTTTAATTGATAGAAGCTGGTAAGAAGTGTGTATACATAGAAAAAGTAGACACATGTAAAAATGCGTTTCAGTATTTCAGTCTTACCCTGATTGTAGAGAGTCGTTCAAAAGAACTTAATGAATACAATAAAATAAGGTTTAAACTATTTTATGCTATAAAATTTTATGTTTTATAAAATACTTTATATTTCTATAAAATCACATTATTATCGTAAGAATGCATGATAAACACAGATTTATGTGTGTTGCAGCAAGCAGGGGATGAAATGCCACCATATATTTGGTTTACTCTTCTAACAGGTCTGTAAAGTCAAGCTGCTTAGCAGAAGACAAGTTTCAACCTTTCATCTTTGAACTAAGTCCCAGTTGACTTTTTTGAAAGTATGGGATTGGGAAGCGAAAACTGCATTTTTGATTTATAGCTTCAGGATGTGAGAAAATCCACCTTTAGGTGGTTTTTTGGTTTGGTTTAGCTTTTAATGCCGCTGCCACAAAACCAGTGAAAGGAAAGAATCAATAACTTTCTCTTTTGAGGTCATCTCCCTCTTCCATCCTTTGTTTTTTGGCTTTCTTATATTGCTAAAAATCTCACTGGCTCTTGTTGTGGTCTGTATTGCCCATCGCTGTCACTCTGCTTGGTATTACAAATCCATTTTTATTTAAACTTCCTAGAAATTAATGGAGAACAGTTGAAGTACTGCAAATAAGAAATGGTGATTTCACAAACTAGTAGACAAGAGAAAAATCATGTGCATTGTCTTTCCCATGGAAGTGAAAATAAGAGTCTATTTGCAAACCCTGTTTCATTAATTTGCTCACTTTTCTGATTCTGTCAAACTTATTGTTGTTCTCTAATGACCTTGAGTTGACACCAGAAAGAAGCCAATGAAAAGTATGCTGGTTTCTTCCAGCATCTTTTACTACTTAAGGAAGCAAGATTCCATGTAATTTTCCTGCCTTTTTTTCTTGGATCCAAGTCTGCATTTTGCATCTGTTCAATCCACTGCAGTACCATTGTGTAATAA
>JANRGW010053283.1:0-31960 GCA_024733675.1 Psilopsiagon aymara
AACTGTCCCAATTGACTATTAATGAAGAATTGAGAGCTGTATTTAGAACAGTTGTCTGATAGCATAATACAGTGAGACAGACAAATAGCATCTGTCTTTGTGCTTTTGAAACCAGTTCTCCTGTGTACAGCTCCTCCCTGATCATAGTGCCTGTACTTCTGTGTTACAGTTAATCTCCTCTTACATTCCTTTTTTCTGACTATTGGAATTCTATGCTGTTCAATATCCTAAAGCATGTAATCTGGAATCACATCTTTCATAACTACAGAATTCAAAATCCTCTCAATTTGATTATAAAGTTGGCAACAGGATGTTGTACGTTGGTGGATTGGTTTTGCCTTCTGTTTCGGTGGTAAACCTAATGTAAAGGCCCACTTGTAAAATTGCTCTGATGCTATCATGGCTTTGGATTATTAATCTTCTGCTTTACTGGGCTGTGGTCTGTCTTGTTTGGAATTACTGTACAGTGGAAATGGCATGCCTAATCAGAGTTTGTATTTTTTGGCACAGAGGTCGATTTGTAGAATTTCCTTTTTATGCTGAAATCTTGTGTTAAAGTTTTCTTGTGCTCTTCTGAAAGGCCATTAAAAGGTATTAGATGCTCACCTTACAGAATTGTTCTGGTTTAATGTTCTATCAACTGTGTGGAAAAAGTGTTACAGTAATACTGCAAGCTTTTTGCAAAGTAGATGTTAAAACCATCTAGGATTTTTGAAAATAGTATTGAATTTGAACAGAAGAGGAAAGTTGCCACCTTCTTTCCTGTTTTCTGTACATAGAATTTAATTTTTCGGTGCTTTCAAAGCTGGAGAGTTCTGTTTTCACAAGGAGTAGCACAGCACCATATTCATCTGCTCTTAATGAGAAGAAAACCCCAGCCCTCAGTTAGCTTGAAGTCTCTTACTTATGTGCAGCCTTTTAAAAAGTGTGTTTCCTGAATGGTTTTGTCAGTCACTGTGTGGCTGAATGTGTCGAACCTGCTGAGGAAAACCAGTGCCTTCCTCCCCCCGCCGAATCCCGTCATGCAGTTCTTGCACGGGTACTAGCGTGTACTTCCTCTGCATCTTCACTTTCCTGTTTTTCAAAGAGTGAGCTTGGTCATGAGTGTTCAAACAGCCAAGAAAGTTGTGTGGAAAAATTACAAGGTTGCTGCGCCTCGGGATCCTGACAGACAGACCTGTTGCCCTCCACTGGGTGAGTACATGCTTACCTATGATTTCAAGGCTGTGGTGGATGAAAGGATCAGCCGTGCAGGTCTCTGTTTATTTTCTACACCAGATGCAAGATGCTGCTCTTTAACTTTGTTCAAGTTTGCTGGCTAACCAGGGCAGGTTGTGGAAAGCCTGGCAGGACACAGTCCAGGGAAAGGCTGTTTTCTGTGGTGCTGCCCATTGCAAGTGCTGCACGAGCCCTGGTTGTGGCACACTTGCAGCTGAAAGATCCTCCTGGTAAAGCTTGTGTGGTGGGCTTCTCTTTTACCTATAATATGCTAACTTTTTCGTGGCATTAGTTTTACTGCTGTTCTGTCTGATTGAAAGTCTTAATGTCCACAATTATTTTGAACTGTGCATTAAGTTACAGTGATTTCAGTATTTAGTTGTGTCTTGATTCTCTACAGTTCTGCTTACTAGGTCTTCTGGGACTTTTGAATGTGCAGCACCTTCACCCCTCATACTTTTTGCATTTTTCACACTTTGGTGATATTTCCATGGAGCAATGTTTCCTGTGATTTGTATGTTTTGGAGGAGAAGAAATTAGGGATGTTTCCCTTTCCTTTTCTTTATGGCGTCTTTTCCTACCCATCCCAATTGAAATTTCATGGATTGATTATTCTGATGTTTTGTGACCAGGGCCAAATAATATAGATTTTCATGGAAAAGGTGATTTGAGGATTCCTAGTACCTGTCAATATACTGTTTAGACACTAATTGGCAGAGGGAGGCCAATTATTTTGTGAGTTGGTGTCAGAAATTCAGAGATGGAGAGCCTGCTGATCAATGGAGAATTTGGTCCATTTGACCTGACTTTAGATGTGGTAGTTTTTGGTACAAATCTGGAATCTGAACTTGGGTTTTTAGAAAAAGAAAGAAAAATCCTCTTAAGATATAGCAGTGCAATGGCTAACTTCAGAATAAAATGATGGGCTGGGACTCTGATCTCATGTATGTTTCCTTCTAGAACAATGACTTACGTTTGGATATACGCCAGTCTAGTTGAGAGCAGAAACTTTTCCTTTATGTTCCAGTCCAAACTCTGTTAAAACTGACAAAATTGTCAAGAAAGCTCAGCAATGTGAGTAGAGTTGCTTTAGACTGACTCTGGAGAGGTCACTAAATCACAGGTTGCAGAAATACGGTTTTCATCAAAATCTGCCTGTATTGGGTCTGCTAATGAGGTACAGCTGCAGTTGATCCCTCCTGGAAAATTAGAAGAAGGAGGAAATCAGTTTGGTTTTTACCCTGGGCCATTGTTCAGGAGAAATATTTTTTCTGGCTCTGTGTTTATTGGTGTGGGCTTTTAGGACAATTTCCCAGAATTTTTTTCCTTTCTTCTTTTATCACTGTATTTTTAGAAAAGCATAATCTTGGGGCGAGTATTATAACCAGTCATGTAATCAACTGATGAACGCTGCTGTTGCGAAGGTTCTGAAGTGTTCATCTATGGGATAATGGGGTGTGTGTGTGTACCTCTGAGTTTTCCTGTCTCAGTCTTTCAGGTGTTTTTAATGTGTAAGTCCCAGTGTGTGTACACAGGTAATATTTGGTGAAGTTCGTGTTTCTATGGATGGTTTCTGTGACTGGGGCTAGGCTACAGTGTAAATCTAATTGAGTAGAGGCTGCTCAGGTGCTTTATATGATTGAGCAGAGTGTGCTTCATGATCGGTTCTTAAGAGCAGTGAAACTCCCTATGGACTGAGAGCTCTCTGTTTTTAAAGGCACACATATCATGGCTGGTATATTGCAATTATAGTTTTTCTTAATCAAGCAGCAGGATTTTCCCAGGAAATTCCTTGCATTATAATAATAATCCCAACTCTTTTGTAGAGTATAGGACTGTAGTTTTGCTTTTCAGGAATGTGATGGTTTCAGATTCACTGCCATCTGCTCACTTCTTTGTTTTAAATACAGTGTATTCAGAAGCCGTGAGGGACCTGTGGCTTAGGACACTTGTTAGAAGGGCTTGTGTTGGAAATTCAGATGGGAGAGCCAAAAATCAGAAAAAAATAGAAGATAAGAGTCATGGAAGAGAAAACAAGAGAAAGAAAAACTGAAGGTAAAAGAAATTAAATCTGGGGAAAGGCGGAAGCCTTTTTACGAGAGGTAAGACTTAACAATGATGCAGTAGTTAGAAATATTCAAGCAGGAACAAAACGTATGGAAAAATTGGGGGAGGTGTATGGAAAAGTTGGGAGAGGTGTGTGTGTAATGATTTGTTCTTTGTGTCCTTTGCTTTCAGACAAATCTGGAATGTAAATAACAGGGAGACTTTTGAGAAGTTTAGGAAGCACCTTGTGAACAGTGCTCTGGCCACAAGATTTAGGGGTGGTTATTGGCCTGTAAAAACTGCAGAGTTAGCAGAGATGTAGCTTTGGTTTTATTTAGTGGCTGCTTGTTGTGAGAATTGGTGGGGGCTGGAAGAAGGGTGGCTGAAGCTCTTATCTGATAAAGTGTATGAGTGTAAATGCATCAGTTTGGGTGAAACCAAAATAGATAAGACTCTTATGTTTTCTGAAGTCTGAACATGAGCATGTTTAGTCGGAGATTGGTTTATGGCCTAAAAGATACTTAATAATAATTCAGCTTGTCTAGTGGGATGTCCTTCCTAATAAAAATCTAATCTTTCTTAACCTGTTAAGGTCCCAAGTCAGTGCTGGGTGCTGGGAGTGCGGTGGCACTGCTATGATGGCATAGTGCCTAAATGGAACCAGAGCTGGCTCTTTATCAGGGAGGGGAAAATAGGGATCTTGTACTTTCTTCACCCATTTAAACACAATGGGTTCTCTTTTTCAGTTGTTCCATAATTATATTCTTCCAGGAGAATTTCTGAAACTCTTCCAGGAAAACTGTTGAGCTTTTTTTGTATTTATATATATTCTACTGGTGTAGCAGTATTTGATGTGGTTATTTGCATTTATTTTTTCCCTACTCCAGTTGTCTCATTACCAGATGGATGTTACCCTGTCATTTGAGGGGAGGCTACTTACCCTATATTAAGGAGATAGAAAAAGATGCCAGGTCTGTGAACCCTTCTGAAAGGGTTTTTCCTGTAGCACTGTTTCTAAAAAAAGTCAACTTGAAGCCAATAAAGCACTTTGCAGTAATTAAACAATCTATGTTAGCATCTTAGTAATATGCCACTAGGTATTATTTTGCTCTGCTTTCATACAGTTGTTAGCTGAAGCAAAAGAGGTAATATACATTTTACTGTGTGAGCTAATTGTGCAGCCCCCACCCGAGTGATTAAAATAAGTGTTGGGGTTTTTTTTTGATAGCAGTATGAAATAATGGTAATGACATGGTGGAGGCATTTAGCAAACTGGTAGTTTAAGAGCATGTATTTGGAAGCTCTTCATTTAGCTTCTGTTACTATTTGAGGCTCCTTTCTTGCCTCCCTCTTGGAAATCCTAGGAGCAGCAGCCTGCAACTAAAAAGCTGCCTTTCAGGTGGGAAGGACTCTCTCTTTCCATGTTTCCACAAGATACATGAACTGATAGCAGCTTGAAATTTAATCATGAGACCACAAGCTATTGTAATAGTAAAAAATAATATTTACTGTGTTGTTCATATTGCTGTAAGCTCTGGGTTGGTTGGTTTGCTTAGCAGAGCTGTGCTGGACCTCAAATCTCTTCGGTTTGAAACAACTCTGGCTTTTAAACATGTGAAAATGGTGTATTTCCTTTTTGGCAGCAGGTGATGAAGGATGTGTTCTGAAATACAGCATAGTAGATGAAATGCATAAGAACAAATTGTGAAGTAATTGTCTCATGTTACATAGTTGCCTTTTGTGGCTTCTCATGAATTGATTTTCAGATTCTAAAGGACTTCTTTTAAGCTCTTCATCTGTATATTAAACTACTAAATTCACATGCATACTGAGGAAGTGGAAAATATTTCCCTGCCCCTTTTGTACACTGTCACGGAATGTTTTGCTGTGGATGCAGGCTGTGCCCCTCTACATTGTGTTGGATGGAGTGGTGCCCATGACTCACTTCAGCCTTATGGAGAAACCACGTTCCCTCTGGCCGGTGAATAATCTGCTGCTGATTCACTTTTATGTTTTCACTGAAATGTTCTGACCCTTAGCTGGAGGGCTCCATATGCTTCCTGCCCTTGTCCCTGATGAATAGGGCAGGAATTGGCAGCAGTATGGCCTGCTATGTGACCTAATTTGTGTGGCGTCTGGGTGGAGCATGCTCTAATCTTCACTAAGCTGATGGCTGAGAAAGTGAATTGCAGTAATTCCCCAGCTGATCCTCCAGCCGGTAAAAAGCGTGCTTGTGCTGAAGGGGAAGGACGTGCCTTGTACTCTGACATTTGATACGTGACATGATGAATTTCTGTGTAAGCGTTCAGAAAAGCAGCAAACAAACAGTTCAAGGGTTCTCCACATAAATTCGGAAATGTGGTGGCTGACTTCTGTGCTGTGCAGGGTGACAGTGGACAGCTTTCCCCTGATGTCTGCCTGGTTTAAACTTGACACACAGCACTGTGCTCTGACAGCTTTCTGTAATATTTGACAGATAAAAGAGCATTTAGTATTGCTTGTGCAGATGGAAGCAGGGTGGTTTTATCTGTCTTGCTAAATTTCAGTACAGAGTGGATTTTGTACTACAATTAGGAAAGATCTCCTCATTATTGAGATAAAATGTTGTTCAGGCTTGCTTAACTGTTCTGGCTCTGATTAATTTGAAATTAGGGCCTGAGATATACTAACTTGTAGTATAGATGTGATGCCCAGTTGTATGCCTGGGATGTAAGGAGGGCATCCCAGGCACTGGAACCACAGCCATGTCAAAGATCAGGTATTTCCCACTGTTCTGGTAAACTGGCTGAAAGGAATGTGTCAAGTTTTTTAGCAGTGAGGCCAGCTTCTGAAAGAAACATCCTGTGAAGACCAGGCAGCTCATGTGTCTGCTTGTCCCCTCTTGTGCTGCTGTCTGGTTCTAGCCCAGTGCCCATCACCTGTCCTCTGACACCAAGGCTTCAGGACTGCCTGCCTTGGGTTGAAAGAGGGCATCCTGCTGGGCTTCCTGAGCTGGTGAAGTGGAGCCTTTAATTTCGCTTTTTCTCTCAGCTATACTTTGCTACTGCTGGAATTGTATAGCTCAGTCATTTAAAGCTTCACATTATTTTAAAAGATTCTTGGTGGTTTAATACCTTGTAATGTGAAATGTTTTTAAAGCAATTCATAAAACACTCTGCACAGACCACTGAAATTAACTTCTACTCCCAGCTTAACTATAACGAAATCAATATTTACTTGGTTGGTTTGACCTCAGTCTTTTTATATACAAGAAAAACATTTATTTCCACTGCTGCTTTTAAGGGAGTAAAGAGATAGTAAAGTTGATGCTTTCTGAAAGTAGAAAAATAGATCTCCTCTAAAGCTACTTTCTCTCTCATATGTACAGTTCACTGTCAAATTTGTTAGGCACACCCTTTTGTAAAAACTTAGTTGCTGTTTCTCCACTTCCTATGCATAAAACAAACATCATGAGCTCTTAAGTTGTTTAAATAAATATAAACTTTGAGTTGAATATTTGAAAGCTAACCTGTATAAATAGCATCCATTTTCTTTTAGCCGATTTCCCTGTAGTGTAGGTCTTGCATTATACTTTTTAACTGGATAATTTGTTAACAATGCTTGTTGCAGTTTTCAGTGAATGAATTTTAAGCTTCAGCTTGCTGATGGCAGTTTGAGATTGAAGGTTATACACTGAGATTCTTAGCACTGTGTACAAGAAAAGCACAAAGTGCTGTCACCTGATGTCTCACCATCATTCCTGTATCTCATACCTTAAAATCTCATGTGAGCAATCCTTATCTAATCTATAAGCAGTAGCTTAAAGGAAAGGTTCAAAGAGTGGGTTACACAGATAAAAGGTTGAGACATGTACCCTCAGGGAAGTTATTTATGATCTTGAATGCATGTAGAGTTTGTCACAGTCATCAAACTTATTTCTTAGTTTAATAAAGGTGAGATAAACTGTTGTCGATGAACTTCAGTACCAAATGATGAGTTAGCGCTAGTGTACTTTGCCATAGTAATCAAGCGGTAAATGTTCTGGGCAGTTAAATGAAGCAAGTATTTTACCCTTTTTGGTTTTGACCTCTGGACAGAATTGGTTATTAAAAAGTTAATGTTAGCAGCAAGAGTTGCAAGTGGTACTGTCTATACAGGATTAAACTGATTACAGTATACCTCTTATATTTTCAATTAATTCTGATGTAGTTTCATTCCTGTCTTTAATATAATCAAGTGGTATATTCTTGAAAAGAATCAGACAGCCTCTGATTCCCACTTCAGTGCACAGTGCAAGCCTTCTGTTGGAGGTTCTTTCAGTTTTGAGTAATTTATCTATTGGTGACTAAGGAAAAAAGTGCTTGTTTTAACCATTTAATTCATTATGCAATTGAAAGAGAAACCAAGATATTGCTGACAGTGCAAGATATGTAATCCTTCCTGAGATATACATTTTGGCAATGGATTAATATTGAAAACCAGTGCTGTTTAAATTCACTGTTAGATTCAAATGATTTATGAGTGGTAAGGTGCAATACTATAATACACTTTTTCTTCTATGTAGAACATCCATTTAGTTGCTCTGGTTTGTTTTTTTTTAATGTATTTCATAGTTTCTTTGGGGGTTTTTTGTGTGTTTTTTTTTTTTTTTTAAATAGCAATAAAAATAGCTTTAGGAGTTTGCCCTCAGGAGCTGAGCTGGAATTATTTTGTGGCCAAGTATATTAATTTACTTTCTTATCTGATATTCTCCCCTGAGCTAAGGGGAAAGATTTTTCTGTATAAATTGTAGTAAGTTGTGCCTTATTTCAGTTGGTATTGTCTTTATTGATTTTGCAAAGCATGTTTGCGGTTCAGACCCTGAGATGGGTTGACTTTGGTGTCTGCCAGTTGCCCACTCAGTTCCTCCCTCACTCCTACCTCAGCTGGGTAGAGTGAGGAAATAAGATGGAAAAGCTCATGGGTTGAGATGATGACAGGGATATTGCTTGCCAGTTTCAGTCATGAACAAAGCAGACTTGTTGGGGAGAAAATAATTTAGTTTATTGACAATTAAAATAGAATAAGATGGTGAGAAACAAAGACAAAAGCTACAGTGCCTTTCCCCTATGTCTCCCCATTTTCCCAGGCTCAACTTCACTCCTTCATTCCCAAATCCTTGCCCTCCTCTGCCCATGGGAATGATGAAGTCTGCTTATTTAAATTGTATCTTCAAATAGATTTAAAAAAATTATTCTTATCTGTGAGAAAAGCTGGCTTTTCTTGGCAGACGTGTGCAGTCAGTGCTCAGCAAGAGCATGAGCTTAAAAACCTGTGGTCTAAAATTTTCCGGACAGTAGAAATGGATTCTTGGTCTGAAATAAACTTAAGTATATCTGAAAATAAGTCAAAACATGACTTAGCAAATATGTTAATGCTTGTTGGGAGCAAGGTTTGGCTGACAGTGTTTTCTTGTACCTTCCTTTATAGTGTGTGACTCTAAAACCAACACAAACGAAACCGGTGCTGGGGCAAGTAGACTTGCATTAAATATTTGCAGCATCTTGAAACAGACTTGATCAGTTGCTAAGCAAATGCAGTATTCTGCTGCTCTGTGTGTAAACACTACTCCTGTTTTTAATGGCATAGCTGAAATAGTTTGCAGGAGCAGAAAGTCTAGTTCACAGGCAGCTAAGCAGAAGTAGTGGATGTTTTCTTGCCCCTTTTGATGAAGCCCTGCTATGGTGTTCCTTATTCCTGTGTGCTGCCCCATCTTGTGCACCCTCTGCAGCAATCACAAAACTGCATGCCTTGAAACTGTTAATTGCCAGTGACAGATTGAAGGTTCTAATAGTGTTGCCCTAGTGAATATCCTTAAACATTACACAGTAGAGTCATCACAGGCAAATAATTAGCTATTGTTTTGACAGTGTTAAGGGGTCTTTATCTGTAAGGTTGGAAACTGTTTACCTAACCTAAAAATATTCATTCTAGACATTTGGGGAAAAAAGCCTAAAGAAACCCACCAAAACCAAACGACAGAGCCAAACATACCTGAGCATATAAACAAATTATCAGTGTTTGGAGGAATCAAGAAAAATAAGTATTCTTCATCAAGTTCAGTAGTTGAGCATGGAGTCCTACTGCAGTTCCCAGTTTAATTAAACATCAGGTGTGGCACTATGAGTAGATCTATAACCACATTACTTTTCAGGTAGCCCATGGGAGCAGTGCAAAACTGATGCTAGCATTGGTAGAAGTTCCTATAAAATGCCTCAGCCTGCAAAGCACGAGGTATGGTGGGAAACACTTTACTGTCTCTTGAGGACTTGTGAGGCAACTAAAGCATTGCTGGTTGGCTTGTCTTACTGTTGAGTGCTTTGCAGTGGAAGAGTGCTCTCTCATGTCTTAATAAGCCATGGAAGCTTTTTTTTCTTGTTTCTCTGTCTTTGTATGTTCATTTTCCTGTTGTTCTTATGCCAGCATAACTGAATTATTGAGCCCTCACCTTTTCAAGAAACAAAACAAATGTGCAGTTGAGGAGGAGTTAAAGTTCTGAAATGGTAACTTGGGTTGTCTAAGAAGTATTTTTTTCTTTATTTGGGAAAGCTCCCTGGTCTAGCAAAGTGATGTGGTGTGTGTTTTTAACTTTAAACAAGTATGATATGACTAACAGTGTGGTGGGTTTGTGAGTGGCCTTCATTTTCTTCCCTTTTTTGTTATGCTTAAATATCTCTTTGAAGTTCTTTGATGAATATCTTCTGTTTCTCAGGCTCTTGTTTCATCCACTCCTTCCTGATCTTTCTGTAGTATGACACTTCTGTATTTTTCTCTTAACTCTAATATTTTTGTGTCTGCACTGCTATCTGCTTTCTGTGACCATCTTTCTCCCTCCCCTTTCTGCTATGCTGTGGTTTGGAAATTGACATGTTCCAGATGATGAATGTATGTCATAAGGTTGGGGATGGCGGTGTTCAAGGCCAGGTTGGACAGAGAGCTGGGTGGCATGGTTTAGTAGGAGGTGTCCCTGTCCATGCAGGGGGGTTGGAACTAGATGATTTTAAGATCCTTTCCAACCCTATTCTATGATACAATAAACATAAACATCCATGTTTCATCCTTGCTTACTCTTTAGTCTTTTGAAATTCTTCCTGTCCCAAGAATGAGTGTCCTTGCATACTACCTGCTTGTATGGCTTTTCCCAGTCTGCTAAAGGTAGAGAATAAAGGTCAAAATCCATTCTTTCCTGGAATGTCTCAAATTTTTTTCCTCGATGTTCATGTCTGGGGGTAACAGGTAATACAGCTTGGCAGCTGGAATTCCTGGTCATCTTCTGATTCTCCCTTACTGAGCCCAAATTCTGCATTTGAAAGGTGAGAAGGCTGCTAGCCACCCTTTGTTGCTGTTCCTTTTTGCTGCCAGGCAAAGACTTGAGGAATAATAGTGAAGCATTCCGACATAAATAGAAATAGTGGAACAATGTGACTTTGATTATAGGCAAGACTAAAGCTTCTGGGCTTTTATTTGTTTAGATTTTGGGAATTTGTTTCGTTTTTTCATTGTATACTTATCTCTGCAGGACTGGAGACAAGTCTCTTTCATGTAGAAGGTTGTAATTAAATGCACAAAATTCAGACTAGCATACTAGTTGCAAAGGCAGCTCTTAGTCACTCTAATTCTTTTGAGAGCAAAAATCTACATGTTTTTCTAGCCTCCTTCTAGAAGTCCTCTCTCTGACGCTGGTGATTCTTCCTCTACACTCTTTCCTTTTACTCAGTTTTCACTTGTCATCTATAAAATTTCAGTTTTGTTTCTGAACAGAGAGAAGTCTGTGAAAGTCTTGTGAAGCCAGTCATGACAGTTCATAGCTGGACTAAAAAGATGCTGTTGGACAAAGCCAGAAGACTGTACTCTGGTCCATACAGCCTTTATAGCACTTCCAGAGCCTCTGTTAGCAGGGCTGTGAAACCTTGAGGGAGATATTGGCAATATTTAATAGAATAACTGCATAAAAAAGGGAAGACTGTAGTTTCTGCTGCTTGAGTTATCCTTCACATGTGAATTTTCATTTCCAAACCTATTGGACGCTGGTAATGTTTCTTGTGTTGAGCAAATAGCAGGTAGGTAGGTGACTGACATTCCACATGCATTTGTTCCTGCTACATCAGCTCACAAATGTACATGCAATTGCAGGAACTCTTTCTTTACCGCTTTGATGTGGTAGGCTTCATGAATACTTGGGTTTTGCAAACTATCCTACTTCTTCCACAGGTTGGTCATATGATTCAACAGTGGACAATCTGAAATATGGACAGCGCATTGCAGCTTGCTCACTGGTGTGCATGAATTCATATGCCCTTACATACACCATTACTACTGTGTCACATTTCCTTGCTCTTTCACAGCTTAACAGGTTTTTATTTCCTTTTTTATGTTGTTGCATCGCTTGTGTGTTCTGGTTAACAAAGTACCCTAACTTTTAAAGAGTAGCTGTAAAGAAGCAGTAGTGTTGACAGTCAGAAGTGGTAGGAGACTTCAAATTAAAAATGAATAGATATTAAGATCTAATCCATATTATATTAGTTAAACTTATATCATTGTGTTGTGGATGAAAATGTTTGTGGAGTTTCTTAAAAAAAGTGGTTTTGTGATTTAGTTTAGGGGTTGTTGTCCAAAGGAACAGGTGTAGAAAAAAATCTTGGAATAACTTCTTAATATTAATCTGTTTAAGGTTTCCAACTTTATTCATATTACAGTGATTTAAGAGGCTATGTTAATGCAGAGCAGCTTAAAAGACCTATGTAGGTGGGAAATGGAATCTGATTAAATTGCAGGCATGAGAACATTAAGTGTCAAAAGTATTTGGCAGTTACAAAGCAGCTAGACACTATCTGACTCTTTGAACATCTTGTGTCATATCCTTGTCTCTGCTTGTCTTTGAAGGCAAAAGTACTAACTGTCCCCAGCCAGTTGAATTGCCTGATCTTTGCCCAATGTATACATCTGTGTATTGCTGCAAATTTGCTAATGTGAACTTGAGTTAGGAGTAAGAAAACAAATGCCTGCCAATGAATTAAAGAAGTCATGGAGTATTACACATTCGTTGTGCTGCCCTCCTGAGTGTAGATGCGGGGGAGAAGCCTTGGTGAGACGCTACTTCAAGGCTAATATACACTTAGTCAAGGTTCTTGGAGCTCTTGCCGTAGTTAGACCGAGCATATTTTATGTTTCTCTTAGTTTTGCCTTGTGATGCAGATAAGACTGACAGAAATACTGAAGTTACTTGTGATAGTTAAGAACACAGAATGTTGAAAGTAAACTTTCTTTTTATATTTGTAGAAAAGGATCTAAAATTGAGTTAAAAGTACTTTCTAGACATGGTCCCCACTTTCTTCCCCACACCTAGTTTGTAATATACAAAACTAAAGATTCGAAGGCCAGTCACATGAGGGCTATAATGTCTTTAGGAGATTATCTGTGATTTCTGTTTCATAGTATTTCACTCTGTTCATGCCACTTGTGCTTTCTGTGATCGTCATGTTATGTTTATGTTTCAGAAATAACAACCTTCCTTTTATTGCTTCCTTTAAGGTGTTACTTCTATTTGCATAACCTGAAGAGTGTGAAATGCATTGTTGGTTTTTGTGTTTGTTTCTTTTCTCTTTACTACTGAGCTTTGTAGTTTGCCATAAGTGCATCATTTTATTGAGACTATGAAATCTGAAATTCTTGTAAATGTGTATGAAGTTAATTTGTTATGGTAGCTTTCATTTGGGGAAGTGCAAATGCATGTTAAATAGAAAGCAAGTTTCTCTTAACTCCATTGGGGAACCACATAAAAGAGTTTTGCTTTTCTTTGATAAAGAGCCAGTCTCTTTGCATGCTTCTGTGATTGCATCCCTGCTTTATCCCCATGTCATTTCTCGTTTGACCCTTCACCTCTGAGCAATTACACATTAATCCAGACCCCTCACAACCTGCTCAAATGTGTTGGAGCAATTGAGCTTTGATTCACCAGAGCTTGACTGGTACTTGGGAGTATTTGCATGGGCAAGTCTGAAGAAAGAACTGTGTGGTTGGTTCTTGAGAGAACTGGGAATATGCAGATAAAGTGCTAACAGCCAGCCTCAGTCTGGGATGTCATACTGAACCCTGCCTTTGTACTTGAACAGCTCTTCTTCTAACTGTGCTTGTATATAATGTATTTGTTTGGGGGGCTAGGGAGGGCAGAGATTGGTGAGTACTTGATCAGCGCTAGTTGTTTATAGTAAGAAATGTTGTTTGATGCTACTTGCAAATCATTTTTTTTTTTGGGGTGCGGTGAAGGTGGGGGTGGAAAAAATTCCCGCTTGCATTTTGTGACCCAGCAATGATGATCTTGTCCTGGCTTTTTCTGGGTGGGGGTAAAGTGCTGATCTTGCTTTTAATCCAGTATGACACTGGAAAGGCATAAATATTTTTATTGATTGAAGGATCTAAGAGAGTATCCTCTCAATTTCAAGATAAACCTTTGAATTGAGGAAATGATAATTTTATATTGCATCTAAAGCTTGTGTCTGCTGCAGAGATTGTATTTTGCTTTTGCTCTGCTTTATAGCCTCCCTTTTTACTGGTAGGAAGTGTAGATCTGCCATGTACTTATACTTTTTTCCTCAAAATAAGTGAATTAAGCCAATAGAAGCCCTTCTTTGACACAGCTTTGGCTATGCCCAGGAGGTTTTATTAGTGATGCTCATGTTCCTTTTTCATATATCAAGCCAATGGAGTTGTGCCAGCAAAACTCAATGTATGTCTGTGTTTAGATGCTGACTTCTGCGCCTTGGTGGTAAAAGCCTTTTCTTCAGACTTAACTCCAGTGATTTTTTCCTGTGTTGCAAGCTAGTTTTCATTTTAGAGTCATCCAAAGATACAACAGCCTTACATATGGGGGAAATCCCTAGGCATTTGAATTTAAGAAATTGCTGTCAAGTGAAAATTGCATCACAGGTCTGGTTTTAAAAACCCTTGAGCACTGGTACTAGTCTGGTCTGTTAACAATAATCTGTGTTGGCTGTTTCCACATTGAATGTCTGAAGAACTTGTTTATGCCACTTGCATCTCTTCAACCTGGGTGCTTTGATTCACTGTTCCTGTTCAATTTAGCAGTGGTTGCTCAGGGGAGTGGGTTTCTGTATGGAGGGCTGTGCTGGGTTTGGCCTATCATGGTACAGCTAGATACCATGTGTTTATACTTACTCCATGAGCACATCTTCACTGGTGCTTCCTCTAATATACCTTTTTTTACAGTGGTTTGCAGTTCAGGGATTTCTTCAGCCATAAATTGCGCCCGTCTTTTTATGGACTCTTAATTCCATAAGCTTATCTCTACTTTTGTAGCCTATTTATACTAGTGCCCTCTTTTGTCTTGCTTTTGCTGTGGTTATCATCATTAATTTAGTGGCTCATGCTAGTAATGTTCAGGCTGCAAACTCCGTCTTTATTGAGGCATAGACACCACCTGCTCTGCTGCAGAGACATTAACCTTCTGCAGAGGGCAAAACAGAAAGTCCAGGACTTGAAGCTCTTAAGCTGCTACAGCTGGGCAGCAGTCCACTGGGCAAGGGCTGTGAATCCTGAGCTTGTGTGGTATTGGTAGCACCGGGAAGGTGTGCAAGAACCTGTTCCAAAAATGCACCCAGGACAGGATTGCACCTGTGAGTACAGCTGATCTACTGGAGTTGTTGATGGAGGCAGCAGTAATAATCTGACTTGTCATTAGGTCATCTTTTTTTTTTGCATAGACAGTTTCTAGGAAGATAAAGGTGGTGTGCCTGTTCTGAATTTTACATGCCCCAAGGAAACCATTTGGTGTGTTAGAGTGACAGTAATCAAACCCCACGTTTGCACAGGTTCCATCACAGTCCTCCTTAAAGTTGGCCACTAAATAATAAAAGCACGGGAATTAAGATATGTTCATGTAATTCATTTGCCTGAGCAATGGGCTACTGAAATCTCTTGGCTCAAGTTCTGCCCAAAGGCCTGACGGACTCTGAAGTTTGGTTGCTCTCCTTTTGACTGGTCTGTTGCTGTATCTTCTCCAGTTTTGCTCACACTGTTTAAAGTGCCGTGTCCTGAAGGAGCTTTCTGTACTGAAGTGGAAAGCCTTCTTTGGACTCACGTTGATGGTGATCAGTGGCTTGCTTGATTGCATAAATACATATTTTAATACATTCCAGATATTTATTCTGCAATTGCCAAACAGAATTTATGTACTTCTATACAGTTAACAGCAGTTAATCAGAGAGGGGGTTCAACTTTGGGCCTAATTAATTATGAAGCCAGGGAAGGAAATATGAGTTTTATTAGGGTATAGGATTAGCAGTGCCTCAACCCACTGCTCTTCTGATTAAATGACAAAAGAAAATTATGTTTGCCAGAAGCCTCAAGGAGGGGCCATTCGTAATACATTACTCAAATTTCTCTTTTATTCTTTCTTCATTAAGGAGTCTTGCTAAATACATGAATTTGATAATACATCCTTAAGACTGTGTTTCTAATTGTTTCTAGAGACAGAACAGTGTTTTCCTCAGAGTGCTCAAAGCTTTGCTTAGCACCATGTCTTTCTGCACAGAGGTTCCCCCTTCAGTGAAATATTGCAGTGGTGCAATATTTCTTTTCCTTGGCCAGCAAATGAGTGAGACTTGGAAATGATATATTCAATGTATCTCAAGAAATGGACTTGCCTCTTGCTAAATTTTCCTCGCTAGGGCTGGGTGACAGTACAAAACTCTTAACATTCTTTGGGTAGGTTGTGTGAAGCTAAGAGCAGGTGAACATGAAGTGGTCATTTTGGTAGTGAACTTGCTGGAGTATTTTAGGCCTAGAAATGAGAGTACTGTGTGAAGCTAAAAGCAGGTTAGCTTACAGCGATAGTTTCTTGACAGTGAACTTGCTGGGGTATTTTAGGGATAGAAATGAGAGTATTTGCTTTGCGCTGTAAGATATTCTGGATTTAAATTCTTCAGTCATGCTGTTCATTCTTTTTGCTGGCTTCTCTTTTATGTTTAGAGCACCACATGAATTTTAGGTACTTCGTTTAAACCTTCTGCATTTCAGGTTTCATTTTAGTAATTACAAAGGTTAATAGGCTGAGGTAAATAATTTACAGGCATCAGTGTGGCTGATCCTTGACAAAGGAATGGTATAGCTAATGAAGCTCAGGCTTGGCCTGCCTGGAAACAAAATAAACAATTTATGATGTTTTTAAACTTTATTTGCCTGTTTGATTTCTGTAATGACTGGGCTCAACTTTGTTTCTAATCAGTATGCAACAGTTTGAGTTAGGGAATACTTGTATTTGGGCTTGATCCCCCCCCTTATGACCAGAGCACTGGGTTGGGCAAACGGGCTGTATAGGTGCTTTCTGACCTTTGCCATACTGTACTTTAATGTGAAGTTTTACTGAATTTCTTGGGAGCAATGCAAGGAGCGGTGGTGTCATATGAGTGGTGAAGGTTGCTTAATACTTACAAAATGGCTTGAGGCTATAGGACTTTTTTTGATATTGCAGTGATTAGAAGTTACAAAGTTGCAACAGATATCTAAACTTCATGCATTCATGCATTTGCATTTTTTCGGGGGGATCTGGAAGTGTTGTTACAAGTGACAGAGGGCAGTATGACTGTTTAAAGACACTACTGTTCTTTCCCTAATTTCTGAGTTAATTATCACTGGAAGGTGCATATTATCTTTTTATTACTTCCATGGATGAAATGCAATTACCTGTCTGCTATATGTTTAGGTCTTTATGCTACATTTCTAAATACCATCAGAAATTTGAGGCAGTCAAACCCAGAAAATTAATACCTTGACTTTGCATAACTCAGCTGCCAAAGTTGTTACGTTATGCATGTTTTCTATACTGGACTGCTAGGAAAGACTTAAATTCCATGGGGTTATAAATTTCATTTGTTTTTAAATAACTCTAGTCTGCATGCTACTGTCACTGAAATAGCACCTACGTGGTACATATAGGGAGGTACACAGTTAATGTGCTTGCAGAAACATTTGACTATAACTTATGTAATCTTTTAAATATATTACCAGTTCACACTTTTTTGGAGAATCTGTTGATTAATCTGTTTTCGTGAGGGAAGTAGAATACTCTGATTATGTTTGTCTTTCAATCTCCATTTCCCTCCTCCTCTGCCCTCCAAACTGGTCCAATTTGGATTACTTAGTGGGATATTTAATCAAATTTTTCATGTTATACAGTAATTAAATTACTACAGGTTGTGTGAAAACCAGTGGCTGGAAGAAGGAGAGGTCCTGAATGCAGTGCCTCTGGTAAAGGAGAAATGAAAACAAAAAAAGTAAGGATGTCTTTACTGCTGCCTGATGGATGTCCTGCAGGGTCTGCAAGTGAGGTAGAACTACCTATGGCCTGTACCTTGTGTGCTGGAATGGGATGGGAGCTTGCAGTGAGAGGCTAAAGAAGTCATGGGGAAGAGCTTGTACTGATGGAGTGTATGCTAATATGGGAAGCCAAGCATTATTAATATACTTGTTACTAAACTGGGACCATGTAGTGATATGTAGGAGACAGATATTATTAGTTTACATCTCAGTAATTGGTTTCTATTTGTGAAAAACTGTGGACCTAGAGGGGTTTTGAGCAGGAATGGCAATGGACTGTGATGGAAGGTGATTTGGGCCAAGGTAGGATAAATGGGTGGAGAAACCTGGGAAACAAATGGGCCACTCTAAAGGGATGGATCAGGAAAAGTTTTAATATTTGGGACTGAAAAGACAGAGAATAGGGAACAAGGATGATTTGGGGTTGCAGCCTTTGGTTTTTTGGAAAAGGAAAATATGAAAGCCTCTAGCTGAACAGAGTTGGATAAAGATTCTGGAATATGAGGGGCCAGAAGTTCATTGTTGTGAATAAGAACTTTGCAGAGTGCTGCTGTCTTTACCTGCCTGTCACAGAGAGCAAAATAACTTTACATCTTTTGTACTGTGAACGTTGTTTTCTGAAGATGTTGAAACAAGGTTGTTTGTGGTGTCTGCCTGACTTGAAATTCTGCTATAACTGAGATACTTGCACTTACATATATAGAGTTTGTGGCTTGTCTTTCTTCTCTGTCCAAGTGATGTTGCTTATTTGGGCCTGAGCATGGTCTCTGACATCTGTTGTGTCTCTCCTTCCTCCTGGTATGCAGATGGGCTTTTTGAGGGGACAGCTCCAGTGTTATGCAGGAGATTATGCTAGATGATCACAATGATCCCTCTGACCTTGTATCCCATGAATCACCTCCACAAATGCAAGTGAACCTAATAATAGTTCTTATTTGGGCAGAGAAAAAAGAGCAGATGGCTAACACCAACTTGTAGAAAGCAGTTCTGTTTTCTTTGCAACCACTTAAAAATGCAAAGATATAAGCTGTGTTCATAAAAAAAAAAATAGCTGTAGTAAGTCTACTTTGTGGTTCTTACCTTTTATTTGTGTCTGTGAATGTGCTCTATCTGTAAGTGTCCTCCTATTTGTGTGCTTAGAAACATCTTAATCACCAAATCTTTGGCAAGTGTTATCTGCTTTTCTCTTCTCTTTACATGTATTGGTGTGGTCGATTGGAACCTCAGGGAGGTGACAAGGGCATCTTCTTCCTCTCTCTGTGGGTGAAATTTGTTCTTTGTTATTTATGAAGGATGTATAATCTAATCCACTCTCATCATAGAGGTATTTCTGATTTTTGGTCATAGGCTTGCAAAGCTGGTGAAGAGGGCTAAAGTTGTTGGGAAAGGCGAATATCAATCCATCCCACTCTAGTCAGTTTGGTGCCAGAGCCAGCAGGAGATCCCCAGAGCCTGGAGAGGGATCACATTGGTCAGCAGGAGAGCACCTGAAGAGCAGCATAAAGGAATTCCTGCCCCTCTGGCCAGTCAGTTGGGTTCCCTGGGGGCCCAACTGAAATGCCCCTGTGCAAATGCATGCAGCATGGGGAGTAAACAAGAGGAGGTAGAGACATGCACACACCTGCAGGGCTGCGATGTTATTGGCATCATGGAGACATGGTGGGATGGTGCTTATGACTGGAGTGTTGGAATGGAAGGATACAGGCTCTTGAGGAAAGACAGATGGGTAAGATGAGGAGGGGCTGTTGTCCTCTATGTCAGTGACCAGCTGGAGTGCATGAAGCTCTGCCTGGGGATGGATGAGGTGCTGACCAAGAGCTTATGGGTCAGGATTAAAGGAGGGCAGGGAGAGATGATGTTACAGAAGGCACCTGCTACATGCTGCCTGACCAGGAGGGCTGAGGGGATGAGGTCTTCTACAGACAAATAGGAGCAGCCTCACATTCACAAGCTCTGGTCCTCATTTTGTGATTCTGTAAGTTTTAGGGTTTTTCCTGGCGTGCACTTGTTGATAGCTGTAACCCTTTGCTTTAAAGATTTTGGCAGAATTTTTTTGCAGACTTAGACCTTGATGTGTGATCTCTGGCAGGTTGCAAAAATACATACACAAATATATTTGTATGACACTCCGGCTTCCCAGGGCTGTCTTGCAGTGGGAGCTGATGCTGCTTGCCTTGACCAAATATTAAGGAGCCATTTTGGGCTGTTGGAGCGAAATGTGGTTTTGCCAGGCCGTGGAGGCCCCTTGGAGCAGCTCTGTGTGGGTGTCAGGGCACTGCCTCCAATTCCTGGTTTTGCATTGTTGTCCTGTGAAAACAGCACGGTTGCTGGCTGACCTGTGTGGGTCATCAAGCCTGTTGCATGGCACTATTATTTCTATCTCCCCAGCGTTTGCTATTCTCTCTAGCTTCCTTTTAAACATCATTCCAATGTGCTAAGACTGGCAGTGTGGCATGTTAGGTTGCTTTTGCTGCGAGGTATGGAAACAGCTATTTTAATATTGCTTCAGCTGCGAGGTGTCTGTCTTCCAAGTTATCAGTTGCTGGGTGATTTGTATTTTTTTTTATTGTGAAATAAATGCAATTTAGCTTAGGCTCACAGCACAGTTCAGTGAGAACCAGGGGTGTTCATTACTCACCTGTCATGTCTTGTTTTTGATGGTGTCTGCTGCTGAGGAGCACCAGGGAGCTGAGGTGCAGGGATGTTCTTTTTGTTTTAGTTTTCTTGCAGTGCTGTATTTCATAGTCTGATCTATACAAAGAATTTACAATTTGGGCAACTGCATTTTGTGCGGCAGTTGCTGTAGGCAGGTGTCATTACTTTTTGTTAGAAACACTGTTAATATATCTGTGGGTTTGCCTAGCTGCTGAAGTCCGGAGGGGGAGAAGGAATGAAGGAAAAGTTTGTGCTCCCCACTGATTGTGAAATTGAAACTGGTGTAAAGGTGGAAGCTTACAATGTTGCTAAAGCCACTTGTTCTGCCCTGGCATTGCAAGAGAAGGGAAGACCTGCAGAACAATCTTAACTTTTACTTTCTGTTTCTTTATCAAAACCCCAAACACTCTCTCCCCTAAAAAAAGCCCAACCCAAAACTTCAGGGATGCTGGTAAAGATTATTCTGTGTTAATGAAGTCAAGGTCCTGTAGTTCTAATGAGCATGAGAGCGTATTCTGTGACCTTGGTGGTCATGAACTCCAGTGCTTTGTGGCTTCCTTGGCTTTTTGCTTCTTGCTAGCGTGGATAAAACCCATGCTGGTTTCCACTCTCTGTATGTGAAGTAATCTGAGTGAATTTGACAAAGAGATACCTGCTTTCAAAATGCTTTTTCTATCCAGAAAATCCTGCAATGAAGGGTACAAAACTTTTCCCTCTCCTTTTTTTAACGTTGTATGGCTTTCAGATGTGCTAGTCCTGGGTGGGGCGATATCTGCAGAAGATATTCTTGCTTGCCTAAAGGCTTAGGCAAAGGGTTGTTTCTAACTTTGTTACATTCCAAGTGTCTTAATTGAAACCCACAGGCTAATTCCTTCTTTTATTTCTAAATTCTTTTGGTGAGAACTTAAGTAATGAGGCGGGGAAGGCAAATCTAAGTCTTAAAATGGGAGATGACCTTTGGTAACTTGCACTGGAATGGTTGGGAAATTTTTGTTCTTTATTTGGCAGTCTACTCTGAATGATTCTCCTGAGCACCTTCATTATAGTGCTGTTCTGCCAGTTGTTTTGGGTGTGATAACTTCTGTCTCAAAAACTAAATGATACAGTTCTGTCATGTAGGCATATAATTTGGGTTTGGGGAAAAAGAAAGCTGACTCTCAGTATAAAGCAGAGGGTGAATAAAGGATAAACTGCAACCCGAGTGAGGCATTTGTTTTTACCCCTATTTTTAGATCTTTTAGCTTCCTTTTTGCACCTAAATGTGTTATTCACAAGGTAATAGATTGGACTTGAACTGAGATTTCAAGGTGTCCCAATAAAATTAAGGGACAGTATTGAGGGTAGAAGAGGTACATAGGCTATAAATGCGACTGCTGGGGACGACTGGGCATCTGATCACAAGAGCTGGTTGTTTTAATCATGCTTCAGTTGCACGGACATACATCATGTTGTATAACAGAAACAGGCTTCAGTAAACAAGCATCCGGGATAGGAAACTTTTCTTCTCTCTGTTGTCATCACAGGAGTTTAATTTTGCATGTGTGTGTGTTTAGGTTTCTTTTTATTTCCTCTTAAAGGAACAAACTGTTCTGACATTGGCCATTACAGGTCCATTAAGCGACTGGAGGGCAGGAAGAGCCATGTTGGCAAGAGGAAATAGTCAGTAGGTGATGAAGTGGAATCTGGCCCTTGGCTTGTATTGTCAGGCTGCAGCACTGTGAAAGGAAGCACAAAGGGTTTAGCAACTTGGTGAATTTGTTTCTCACTGGTCTGTGACTTGCTGACATTTTTAATGTCTTGTGTGAGAATTTGACTGGCCGGAGTACCATGTGTGTTGCTGAATGGCCATATTCTTTTTTTTGGCCAAATGTAGCTAGTTTTATTATCCAAATTATAATATCAGCCTCTGGGGGTTAGCTTTACAGGCTCATAGGAATCTAAAGAAAATTGATCTGGGGGATGAAATAACTTGTCATTGTTTTGCTAACAAAGCACCAGCGCTTCAGTTGCAAATTTCTTATGAGCAATTTATAGCAGAAAGCTTGACACAACTCTAGCTCTTTAGTGGCCAATTACCAAATCCTAGTTTTGGAGGCTTTTATAAAGCAAACATGAAAGCAGAGCCTGACTGGGCAAGCGTCATCTATGGGTTTTATAACTGAACAGGGTGGTTTTGGAAGTTTGGAGTTCAGACTGGCTTGTCTGAAGTAGAAAGGATGCTCCAATACTGAAGAGTTAGTAGGGGTATATACATGTTCCTATTCTATCTTTCACAGTTAAAGACTAGGCTGTTCATGTTTATCAAAGTCACGTGTTTTGGTTTCTTAGTTGGTTGATTTTTGCAGGTTTCTTTTTTTGTTTGGATGTTTGGAGGGTTTTTTGGTTTTTTTTTTTTTTTTTTTTTCCCCCCTAGGAAACCCTCTTTTTGCAAAGAGGGAAGAGGCTGTAGTTTTAGTAAACATGACATATGCTACTGCAGCACACATAAAAGGACTACTTGCACGAACTGGACCTGAGGTGTTGGGGGAGCAGCTGTAGGAGGAGGGTCCCCTGTTGGAGTCCTGGCGGGCTGGAGCTGGTGTAGTGCTGCAAAGAGCTATCACCTCCTGCTGTGCGTATGCCTGTGAAGAGGTTGAGCACCCTAAGAGTGAGGTGTCCGGAGCTCCTAGTACATAGGATTTATAAATACATTCTGCTTTTCATAACTGTTGTTATCCTTTTACACAGTCAGTCCAATTATTTTTGGTCTTTTTTGTGCTTTGCCTTTGTCATCTTAAGGAATAAGCACATTAATGTAACATGAGACCTCAGACTTTGGGGCTATTGATTCTACCAGAAGCCTAAGGAAGGAAAAGGCAGAATGAGCCTTAGGAAAGCATCCTGGTATGTAGCTATGTACCAGTATTGGAGTGTTGGCAGAAAAGGGATAGAGATTAAGGAATAATATTTAGAGAGAGAGAGAAGGATGTTTAAATCTCAGTGCATTCAATACAAATAGTATTTGCAATTAATGTTAGACAATATTGAGTGTTGGGCAGAGTAGGGGATTGACTTTTGTACAAAGCTGTTTTTTTTTGTCCAGCAGTGGCAGTTAATCACCAGTCTGTTCAGTCTGTTCCTGTCTCCTAAAAAAAAAATAAAGTAACAAAACCCACCATAAAAAAAACCACAAACAAAACCAAGAGGGTAAAAAGGTGTAAATATATTCAGTGTATTTGGAATTTGTGTCTCGACTGCATCAGTCTCCTGGGAGAATGGGTACTTGGTACCTGTTACCTGCTGATAGATCCTATCTGTCTTTGGAAAGGCCCTCATATTTCACTGAGGGAATAGAGCAGGGTTAATGAGATCTTTTAGGTAATTGTATTCTCCAAGAACAACACCTTGAATGTCAATGAGCTGTTTTAAGCCTGGCTTGCTGTGCATGCACTGTAGGTGTCTTGAAGCTCTTTCAGAAAGTTCTTTTTCTGCGTTGGGCTATCTTTGATTTCTGGTTGAGGTTGAGGTGCAACTAGGAGTAGGCTATTTTGGATCAGATTTAGATGGCAAAGAGGAGAGGCACAGAAGAATGAAACAATGTCTGCTGGCCACCACATTGCAGCAAACATGCACTATTCGGCATGCCCTAAGCAAGTTCTTCAGCCATAGCTTAAAAGGAGACTAGAACTGAGGTTTTCCTTTATATTGATGTGAACATTTTCATAGGTCTTATTCTTGCAACTGTTGTGATGTCTCATTTACCAGTGTGACTTCTTTTGTCTGCACTGAGCCATTGCTGCTATCCCTTTTTCATGTCTGTTTGGTAAAAAACCCTAGTCATTTGTTCTGATGCCCCTGTAGCCTGAATATAACAGATCTATGGCTAGGTGTATTAGACATGAATTGTATCAGTTTCAGATGCATGTTGGGGCAGAAACAGGAAATTTTGAGCTCATCTGCCTAAAGAATCTTTTGATAATATTTGGGGGGGGGGGGGAAGGGGAGTTATTTATTTATTTTTTTTATTTTTTAAAAAATAAACTGGCTTTTAGGTACCCGATGGGAAGCCTGTGAGTTTAACACATAAGGTATCCTTCCCAGAATGTGCTGCAAGGCTGATTCTAATGCAGGGGGGCTGCTGTGGTCACTAGCAAAGTTGAAACATTTGTGTGACTCTGCAAGTACCAAAGTCTTGTAGAGGTTTGAACGGCTTGACAGATTAGCTGAAGAATTCTCCCACTCAGTCAGGATAGTGCTTAATATGACCTATTTTGAGCAATCTAGGATTAAAAAGAATGCTTTTTCACTCATTGTTTTCTTATTTTCTCTCTTCAGATGAGCACAATGATGTACAGAAAAAGACCTTTACAAAATGGATAAATGCTCGATTTTCCAAGGTAATGTTGGGTTGAAAATACTGCTTTATTTTGATTGATGGTTTAGAACATTTGTTAAATGTACTTTTACTCCTGTAGGATACTCCTAGTAAAATTTGTGATAAAACCAGATTAAGTACTGTAATGTTTGTTCCCTCTGTTTCCCTGTGCACATAAACATTTGATGCTACATGTCTCATTTAAGAAAAAGTGGAAGATTCCATTTATTCATATATTAAAATACAGTTATTTGCATGATGGTGTCTGTTTGTGTTTGGTCCTCTTTATATAGTTTATTTTTACGTGCAGTTTTCTGAGGGCATTACAGGAGGTTTTGAACCTTTGTCGCTGTATTTACTCTGTGCTGCTGAGTCAGCTTTACTCATTCAAAATGCTCTGCAGACCTCCAATTGAAGCCACCTGGTTTTGCTACTTGAGTCCTGACTGTGAAATTTTATATAATTACTTTCTCATTTTGAATTTTCCTTGGTGCTTTAAATCTATCCTGGGTTCAGCAGTAGCAGTCATTTTTTTGTCTTTCTCAGTAGCTGGTGCAGTGCTGTGTTTTTGACTTTCAGCCTGGGAACAGCACTGATAATGGTGATGTTTGTAGTTGCTGCTCAGTGATGTTTACTCTGACCAAGGACTTTCTGAGCCTCATGCTCTGCCAGGGAAGAGGGGAAGCTGAAAGGAAGCAGAGGCAGGACACTTGGCCCAAACGGACCAAAGATGTATTCCACAGCACATCATGCCCACTAGGTAAACTGGGGGCAGTTACCTGAAAGCGTTAGATCACTGCTTGGTCAGGCTGGGTATCAGTCGGCGGATGGTGAGCAGTTGTATTCTCTTCCCTTGTTATTTCCCTTATCATTATTATTATATAGCAGCAGTGATTTGTGTTACACCTTAGTTACTGGACTGTTCTTATCTCAACCTGTGGAAGTTACATTTTTCTGATTCTCCTCCCCATCCCTCCAGGAGTAGGGGGGGAGTGAGAGAATGGCTGCTTGGTTCTGAGTTACCAGCTGGGCTTAAACCATGGCAGAAACGTTTCCTGTTTTAGTTCACTCTACTGGGGAAGCTTATTGAGGATCTTGTTTTGGGATGAGAAAGGAAGTGGTGGTTGCTTTGGGATGCTATTTAAAGTCTGGGTTTTATGCTGTTCTGCTGATAGTGAAAAATGACACTTAGTCCAGGAGCATGGCAGCTGTTTGAAGTTTCCTAACTTTATAGTTTGAATGCATTAAGGAACCTGGGCTATTATCAAAGTAGACTCATAGTTGTTTTCTAGCCAATATGGTGCTGCAAGTAAATAACTATAGTTTACACCTTGTTAATGAAAACAGGCATGTATGTGACATCCTGAAAGTAGATATTAATATAGAAGCAAAGGGGTGTGTATGTGTAGTGTTTGGTTTGTTTATCTTCTTAGGTACAGCAATGAAAGGCAGCCTTTGGAGTGCTGCCCTTCTGAAGTTCTTGGTCAGCAAAGTAAGAAATTTTTGCCTTCCTTCCCTTCCTGTGCAACAGGACACTGGGCAATGCAAGGCTTGTGGCCTCGGTTGATTCACTTTGGCTTAGGTTTGTTTCAGTTGAAAGTTGATATCCTGCACTCTTCATCCAATGCATTCTTGGCTAGTTTGCCCTTCAAGGATGAGTGTGTATGTATAACTGGTTGATCTACACTTTGCATTTGGCTACTGCCAAGAGGAAAGACGGTCCTGCAGGATGAGTTTTAGACAGGGCAGGATCTTGTAAGAGGTTAAAATGTGGTAAGAAGGCCTTTTGTAGAGACTGTGGCATAAAGATGGCGTAAACATGGAATGACAGCTGATGTGCTGTGTGGCTTGTTTGTATGTGTTATGGACATCATGTTGAAATAAGTAAAATTGTTTTCAGTCTTTACATTTGTACACCCATAGATATATTTTATAAAGTGGCATTTCCTTTTGTACCATGTATTCAAACAGATCCTACATAGCTCCTGGATTTCCCTGCCATAGGATATGGTCAGATACTCATTTGGTTTGAAGTAACTCTGTAACTTCATGGCCCATTAAACCACCTAAAGCTCTGAAAGCCATGCTAATGATTAAAGAGACTTGTATAGAAGGATGTACTCTGGACTACTGCACATCCAATTCAAACTTAAGCATTGCTACTTTGCTATGACAAGGCTGTGATTTATGAAGACTGGCATGTTCAGATTGCGAGGAGATTGCTGGTGTTAAATAGAAATCACCTCATCTAAGAAAGTCTGTTTTCAACTGTGCCTTGAAAATACAGAGAGACTGATTTCAGTCCTACTGAAGTTTTTTGCATTTATCAAGTCATTTGGGTTGTTTAAAATTCCTGTTCTGTAAACTACATTGATTCAGCTGTTTAGTGGGATAGACAGATTTTTAGAAGCAGGGTAAATGTAATCTGATTTACCATTTTCTTTTCTGCAGTACAACTGAGGAATTTTGTATGGATTTGCAATGTTTGCTCAAAAAATTTTGCTTGTCCTTCCACAATAATTCTATTGTCATTGCTATTCATTTAAACACACAAAAAATAAGCAGCAAAGCCTCTGTAAGGTAGCTTGGCATACAAAAATCCAAAATTTGCAATTGCATAATGTACTGAAATTTGCTGAACTTGATTTAGATCAATAAAATAGGGCTTTAAAAGGTTCTAAAAGAGAGGAATGTCTTTTCCTTTTCTCATCAGAGAATAGGAACATGAGCGAAACACAGTAAGTATTTCAAGTATGCTGTGAGGTATCTGCTTTGGGCACTATTATCTCTATTCAGTATACTATACAGTGAGATGTTCTTGTTCTAGTTCACAGTATAGTAACTTGTGTTTGTGTTCTTTGTTTGAACTATGCTGGAACAAAGCACATCTTATTTACATGTGTTTTTTGAAAAGAAGGCCCAAACACCTTTGAAGCGAATTGAGTCTTAAGGTCAATAAATGCACTCAGCCAAGCGTCAGTGCTTGCTGTAGAAGTCTTTCACTTAGTAGAGCCATACTCAATACAACTCTACAAGCCTATGATGGTTGTGTAGTAAGGATATTTTGTTAAAATTGAAGAAGATGAAAATAATTAAATAGTCTGTTACACCAAGCTTTAACCAACAGGGAAGTTTGCGTTCAAACCAGTATTAATTCAGAGAATCGCAGCGTATCTTTACATTAAGCCATGTGATGTTTTTCCTTACTGTGTTTTCCGTTGCTCTGACCAGTCTAATTGTGAGAGTTAGCCGTTTTCCTGTTGTACAGCTTACCAATTAAAGCATCTAGTTGTATGGATGTATGCCCTTCAAAATCTGCAGAATTGTGTTTTCCACTGTTTTTGCTGTCCCTTTCCCCCTCTTTCTATCCCTTTCTCCCTTTCTTTTTTTGTTCACTTACACTTGGCAGTTCGTAAGTATTAATGGATCTATTTTCAGAACACCTTTTTGCAGTGTAAGAGTACTATCTTTTCACAGTTTACAGCTGTTGCAAATAAAGGTAAATAACACAAGTAGCTACTAATTTTACGTGCCCAATCTGCAATTTAGGTTGGGTTATCCAGAGGATTTGACATTTCTGTAATATCCTTATATAAACTAGAGCTCTTGTGATTCTTATGACTGAGCTCAGAGGGCTCATCTCTTCTGCAAGCTCAAGCAAACTATCTAAAACATCTAGTTGGTTTTCAGATGGAGCTTGATCAACGTAGAGAAGGGACTTTAGGGAGATGCCTGTGTCAGCAGGGTCTGGTCTTAATGGTCTAAGGATGTCTCTTAATCTGGCACACAGTGATTACCTTTAAAATTGTGCTTTAAATTGTTCTGATTAGTTACCGGGGAACTCTTGGCTAAAGGTAGAATTTGAGTTCAGGTTCACAGGATAAGTTACTGCTCCATTAACCATATGTTATTTGGTACACATAAGTAAAAGGGGTGTGAAGAAAGATTGTGCAACTGACCCTAGTTTTGATGTTTCTAAATGTCAAAATAGTTTTAATCTGTACCTATTTTCATGGCAAATCAGCATGCCTGGGAATTTCAGATCTGTCATACAGACCTTTGGACACTTCCACTGATAATTACATAGCACAGTAGCTGGATATTTTCACTTGCAACTCTAGAAGGCTTCTAGACTTGACAGGCATGTTGAGGGAGTCAGGAGTGTTGTGTCCCACTTTATACTCTGCAAGTACAGTATTTTCTGCCCTGTTTACTTTCTTTGCTCCTACTTTCTAACCCACTTCTCCTCCTTGTCCCCCTTACTATTACACCCTGTCACAGCAGAAAGCTTGCCTGCCCAGCAAAACCCAGCAAATCTGGAGTTTTGATCACCCTGCCTATCTCATTCTGACTTCTGCCTTTGCCACTTAGTTGCCTACCCAGCAAGACCCAGTTTTTCTTGTTAAAGCACCAGACCTGCTCTGTCTGTCCTTCCTTTCCCCCTTCTCCCACTCTACATTTCCTCGCCTTCCCAGCCCTTACAGGATTTGATGCTTGTGTGGTCATGGTCAGTCCTAT
The DNA here is from genome assembly GCA_024733675.1 of Psilopsiagon aymara. NCBI lineage: Eukaryota > Metazoa > Chordata > Aves > Psittaciformes > Psittacidae > Psilopsiagon > Psilopsiagon aymara. The sequence goes on from JANRGW010053283.1 coordinate 29,144, forward strand.
TTTTGCATCTCTTTGTCTAATCAGCCCTAGCCTTGACCTCTCTTTACCTTCTTGCAGAAGTAAGTCTTTGCTGGCTTTCATGTTCCCATTTTCCAAGGTGATACTTTTCCAAGTTTGCTTTCAAATTGCTTACTGTCTTCTTCCGCTATTCCTGAACTTGGCAGGTAGGACCCAGAGTCAGCTCTAATGACTGACTAATAATAAAGATGATGCTCTAACTCTTAATTTAGACCCATGGAGTCAGATCTGTCAGCATCTGTCAGAGCTTAGGGCTGTCACTCTAGAGGAAGTTCACAGATCCAGTATGGGAAAATTGAGGCTCTTCCCTTTCCCCAGAGAATCGTGTCTTCATTACTATATGGAAGTTTTTCCACAGGGATGGCAGAAATTCTTTTTTGCTATGAAGGTTGTGCTCTGTAGAAAGAACATAAAAGTCTGGAGATGTTTGCAGTATTCAGTGAAAAAGACACTGGATTTCACCATCCTCCCTAGTCACAAGTCTTGGGTATGGATGGCTGTTGAGCAGAGCCAGCTGGGACATTATTCCAAGGTGTCAGAAACTACATTCAAAGTCCTTTCATGCCTAAGAGCTGTGCCTCCCTTCCTTTTTTGTCATGCCACCTCTTTGCAATCCAAGCTCTGAATTTCATTTCTTTTACCTGCATTTGAAGCATTCTTGTTGCATGTATTTCTGTGATACTGATCTTCCAGGTCCTGTGCTTGTGCCCTGACATCTGCATTGGGCAGCAGCTGCAGCACTGGTAGGACTTGGAGATATGATCTACCAGTATGGGTAAAGCCAGATCTCTCATTTTTACAGTGCCTTAAGCTCAATCCTTCTCTGCAGTGTTCCAAAATGCATTTCAGTTAAAGAGCAAAGAGGCTGAGGTGCAGTATGGGAGCAGACTGCATCCTCCAGGGCTGAGCTCCAGGTTAGCCTGCAAGAAGACAAATGCTCAATGCTGGGGCTGCTGTGTGTTTCCTCTCCTGGGTCTGTTGTGTCCCCTCCCCTGGAAGGACACAACAGAAAGATGAGAAAAGCCAGGCAGTAGGCAAACTAGAGAGCTGTACTTGGAGCATTTTGTGATGTGGTGGCTTTATATGCATTTTACAATTAAAACAGCCTTTCTCTCATTATATAAGGCATTCATTTATTTGCTAACTGCAGAGTCTTATCTAACTTTCTGGGTGGTGTGCTATAGAGATCTTTTCCAGCTTTTTTCTACCTCAGTTTTCTCCTTTCCTCTCAGGGTTGTTTTACCATAATAGTAAATGTTAGACCCCAAACTTCTGAAGGCAATTTGTTGCCCAGTGTTATCTCTTAGCAAATGTGATAAATCTTTTTAAAGACAAAAGCATACCTATTCAAGATAAGTAATTTCGCATGACCTGAGATACCCAAGGCCAAAGACATTTCAGAAGGGATGTTTCTGAGGAAGGAGAATTATGGGGTTTAATGTGTTAGTCATGGAAGAAGTGAGATCAAAAAGATTGATTAGGCAATTTTCTCTCTTGAAGGAGACACCCAAGATGGTCTGTAGTCTTTTTTCCAGTTCAGTTTTTTTGGTGCAAGCAAGGAGATGTTTGACTGCTGGTAGAATATTCTCCAGTCTAATTACTCCTGCTGTTTTCCACTGCTGAATTAAACTTTAAAACATAACTTCACTCAAAGATAGCAAGAGCTTATAAAAAAATTTGGCCTTAACCTGAGGAGCAACCTGGGTGGACAAGAATTAGTGTTTGTATGAACCAGCCTTGAAAAAGTCAGGTTTTGATCTCCTTTTTATTTTTTTAACTGGACTACTCAGTCCCCTCTTCTGAGAAGAGGTCAAATAGCATGTGAATTAACCAAGATGCAGGAAAATAAATCTTTTCCTCTCTAATAGGTTATGAGATATGGTAAAGATGACTAATTTCTAGCATGAAAGCAACAGCAGTTCACAGTCTCTCCCAGATTTAGAAACAACATGAGAATTGCCAGTTTCCTGCCCTCTTTTCAGCTGTTCTAAGAACAGGGTGTGGGCAGCATCTCCCTTGCTGGACTTCAAAGCTTGCTATGGTATTATAGGCTGTAATTACTGCTGATTTTGGTTAATGCTCTGGGCACTGGGATAGAGCTTGTCTCTGATTCATGGTCCCAATTATCTTTTCAGTTGTTGGAGTATTTGTGTATTTGTGTTTGTGACCTTTCCAGGCACTAGAGCTGACCCGGGTAGAGGCAGTGAAGCAAATTTGTCCCTTTACCTGTTAATCAGTAATGAGAACAATACTCAACCTGGTTAGCAGGATTATTGCTTTTTGTAAGGAACGAAGTTACAATCTGTTTAGCTGGCTTAAAAAAAAAAAAAGGGTGTGTGTGTGTTTGAAGAAAGGAGAAAAGACCTTCCAGTTTTAGAGAGAAGTCACTGATAGTGATAAGAAGTATGGTCCCAACTGCCTCTGCTGGTAGTGATACATAATGAGGCTTAATTGCAAGCTGAGGTTAGTACTGTTACAATAAACATATTATAATAATATAAATTTATGTAAATACATTAATTGATACACCAGGGAGAATGAAAAGGACCCACAAAGCTACTGATTCCTTGTGTTTGTTCTGTTGCCTTGCTATGACTGATACTTGCTTTTATCTGTTTTCCCTTCTCCTATCATGTTGTCAATCAAGTATTTTAGGTATTTTGTGGATTGAGCTATCTTTAGCTTTTCAGCTTTGCTGCTTCTTAACCTCACGTCTGTCATCTAGTAGAATCAAACTTTCCAGCATATCTCTGTGATGAGTCTTCCTGCCTGTCTGCCCCTCCCACCCCCCCTTGTTCT
>JANRGW010053283.1:33247-72153 GCA_024733675.1 Psilopsiagon aymara
GTTAAACTTCATCAGGTTGGCATCAGCCCACCTCACAAGCATGTCAAGGTCCCTCTGGATGGCATTCCTTCCCTTCAATGTATCAACCGAACCACATAGCTTGGTGTCATCTAGTTTAAGCACCCAACTTCTTCAATATTTCCTCTTTGTCAAGAAGAGTGGGAGTGAGGTCTTTGCAGATCTATTACTATTTTGACCTATTTACTGGGCATCTTATTGGACATTAAAAATAGCAATCTGTAGGTTAAAAATAATTTTAAAAAGACAACTCTGTATTTTATATAAGACCGGGACAATCTGGTAGAAAATAAAAATTTACTGCTTTTATATAACTTTGGGGTGTTTTTTGTGTTTCTGAGGTGGCAGATGATCTAAATGGCAACTAAGGCTTTTTCCAGCACTGCTCTGAGCAGCCAGAATTCTTCTGCTGTATTCCCTTGGTGGCTGGTGAAGGTCGTACGTATGCTTTTACAATACGTGTTACTTCCCTGGTGACAGGGAATGCATTACTATGAAACTGAGAGGACCTTTCATCCTGTTTTTGTCGTCACTAGGAGGCCTGAGTCAGTATCACTGTGAAGGATGTGAAATAGAGGTGGATTATCTCTTACTCTCAAATATCTTTGGTATTTATTTATTTATTGGAAAAGAGTCTAATAATGTATCTTTAATAATTATAAAGAACATGTAAATTATTTTCTGCAGGTAACTATGAATGACATAAGACAGAACTGCGTGTTTCTAGTTCAACCAGAAGGTAGACATTAAAACTTCTGTAATGGTTAACTTTGCATATAATTTCGTGTTCAAGAACAATATATAAAGAACATAAATAGCTGTAATAAAATGATAAATAATAGCTTGTGTTTAAAAAAAAAAAAGGAAGCTTTGTGTAACTGAGAATTTGTGACTCCTGTTAATTCTCTGTAACTTGGTCTAATTAGATACAGTTCCCTATTAGTAATAAAAGAGAATTAAGAATGTTCTACTATAAAATATATTTAGGAAGATTTTTGCTTTACAGTTATGTGTAGCTCAAGTAGAACAAACTGTGAATATCAATGTCTGGTCGTTCTACTGTCAGTAGCATTGGATGACTCTTAAAAAATCTGAAAAATCTGGTCCGGATTTTGTTTATATCTTCCTCTATTTCCTGGGAACACTTTCTGGCAGAGAGAAGGAATGATTTCTGCACAGTCATATTGGCTGGCCTCAGTGACCCTTCTTTACAAGTAATCCTAGATGCACATAAGGAAGTGTGAGTCTCCCTCTTAAACCTGATCCAGGTAGAGGGGTTGAAAGAGGGCAAATGGGCTGCCGCAGGGAGATTACTGCATGTGGGCTGTCCTTCTGAAAGGTATATGCAGAGCCAGTGCCCATAGTGACTGTTCTTACCACGTGCAAGACCTTGTGGTCACTACTCAAAGATCATTCAGATACCACTACTGCTGGCTGTTGCCCCATGAGAGATGAATCAACAGAAAAAGCATTTTTTGCTGTGAACAACCAGCTAAATTTGTTCTTTGTGTCTGCCCTCCCCTACTCATGTTTGCACAAAGGCTACCACCAAAATGTTTGTTGGAATGAATGTAACGTGGTGGATTGGATCTGGTTCTGATCCTTGCAAAAGAGCCATGTGGCAGATAACAAATATGTCACCATACAAAATATATAGGCATACAAGCAGGCCTAGATCCAACTTCTGTCTCTAGCTTCTCTTTACTTTCCCTTGCTCTGCCTTCCTTTTCCCTTTCTCTTCTCCCTTTCTCTTCTCCCTTCCTCTTTCCCTTATGCCAGAACCTGAGAAGTGAATAGTCTCCTTTCCTGCTCTCAGTGCCAGTTTACAGCACTGAGGAACCCACATGGCCTCTTTCTAAGCTCATTGTTGTTTTCTTTTATTTGTCTTATCAAGCCCCTGTCTACTATGACAACTCTGTGTACAGCTCTGCTGGCAAAGCCTCTGGCAGGCTGTGAGGGGAAAGGTTTCAGCCAGTGTTGGGCTTTTTTTGCTGTCGCAGCAAACAAAAGCAAAGCTGAGGAAAGCTACCTTCTGTTAACTGATAAAAGTGAGGGGGTTGTGGGTGTTTTGCACCCTGAACTGGCACAGTTCTGTTATGTAGTGTATCCCTGCCTGTCCTTTATCCTATCTCTGTAGTATAAACTGGACCCTATTTTGTCTTTGAGGAAGGACCCATTGTATGCCTCCTGTTTGTACAGTGCTTAGCACAACTTAGGCTGCTCCTTAAGTACTTAGCAAAGCAATCGTGACTAGCCGTTTGCCCTTGCTGAAGGGCTCAGTATGCTTTGGCACTCAATCTTATTAGGCAGATACTTAGATTTCTTGAGTCATTATGCTCAGTGATGGACTGCTGCTCCTTACAGGATGCTGGTAGAGGCTGAACTGCTTTGTACTTGTGCAGTCTTTAAGTATGCGGAAAGTGAGTAAACTACTGTTAGTTCTGAAAAGGAGAAATTTAGATTGGCTTAGCATACTGTATACCAGGCTGGACTCTACAGAGAGGGAGAGAAAAGCATGCTTTTTATATACGGCAGATATATGTCTATATTTGTGTTTGTGTGTATCTGTGCATACAGACTTTTTTCAGGTTAGGTTGCTTTCTGGACCTTTTTGAGCAGTATGGGTGTGGGCAGGGGCAGCAGGAGAACCAATCTGCAGAGCCCCATGCGTTAACCTATAGGGTGGGAGAGTACTTTTGTCCTCCCCCAGAGCACTAGCCCGTGCTGCAGCATGCCAGCCTGCCCCAGCACAGCATCGGTCCCAGGGCCTCCTACTCCACCCCAGTGCAGCTCAGGGACTTGCTGCCTCCACGCGTGATGAAAATTGGGGCAGTGGACCCACTGGAAGATGGTTTGGACTAGGCTCCCTGACTTAGAAGCACATGTCCAACTCTACTGGCTATGTGTTGTGTTCCTAGATTGCTCTGCCACAGCAGCCTCCCTGATAGTCTCAGTGATGGGTTGTACATTCAAAGAGATGGGTCTTCACATCTGTTTTTTCACAAGGAGATGGAGGTGATGGCAGCAGCCTGGCCTGCCTCTGGGCAGACCTGTGCCTGGTGCAGGAGGGCGTGTGTAGCTCTTCTGCCAGCATGGCCAAAGAACTTTTCCTTGCCTTCTCTTGGGAAATGGATGTATGGGACTATTCACCTTGGGCTGCTGTTTTATAAAATTATTTTCCAGCTCCTTTCTAAGCTATTGAAACTCTAAGAGTCACATAGCTGCCAGAGGCTGGGATACATAGCTGTTTTGCCTGAAAAAGGAAAGTAAAAGACTTCTGTAAACACAGCATGTTGCTAACTGCATCCCAGGAAAGCCCAATAACATCCAGCTGCACTGGGCACTAGAGGAGAGCGGTTACGTTCCTGATTGGAGGCTATGTCTCTCAGATAGCAGATCATGTGCAGAAATGAATGCCCAGGTGTGAGGAAAATGCATGAGTGGGAGGAGTCAGTGTGAGCAGTGGAGAGTGCAGCATGTGCCCAGTGTCCTCTCCCATTGCAGCAGCAACACTGAGGACTGGCTCTGTGCCGATGGGACAGCTGGGGCTGCCTGGGTGGCCACTGCCACCAAGTGTCTGCATGTCCTCCAGGTGTGCGTGGGAAGCTGGAGGAGCAGGTTTCCAGCCTTCCTGACAGATTATGCTGCAGTGGAGGTGGTGAAGGGCTTGGCAGGGTGGGTGCTGCAGCCCGTTCTTAGCCAACATCAGTCGCCCTGTATGAGTAGAAGTGCTTTCCATGACTTGAATTCCTTCCCATGCAGAGCATTTTGCTAGACTTCACTGAATACAGAGGCTTTGCATATTGCTGTGTCTCTGGTTTGGGGAGAGCAGATACTTTAATAAACCAGGAAGGAGTAGCTTAGATTGCAGGAATAATTTAATAGTTGTTAGCTGACTGTTTAAACTGGCAGCAAGATGTGGTGCTCTGACCTGTGAAATGGAAAAACATTCTCCTGAGAAAGCAAATCTGAATTTTTTCTACTATCACAGCAGGGTGCATTGCAATGGGCTGGGGCGTACCATGACGTGGCAGAGTGACTGAAAGAAGGAAGTCATTTGGTTTGTTTTCATGTCTATGAAGTGAGGGGATGGGAAATGAAGAAGGGCTGTATACTCAACACTCTTGTTGCACTGTATTAAATAAGGCATTTTTCTGCTTTGTCAGCAGATCCAAGTTTTTTTAAAAAAAATAAATCTGGACCTCTGGCAGTAAATTTATTGAGGATATGTAACCATACCATTCTGAGGTTTGGTATTAGTCTGTTATCCATGTGCATTGTTTTAATTCTATAATTATACAATTATAAAGGCTTTACTGCTCTTCTCTGGACACATGAACAATTTCCTCATGCCCTTACCAACTGACTTTTAGGATCTTCCATGTGCTAATGCAAACCAAACTTAAACCAAGTGATGCTGTCATCTGGAATAGTTGCACTGTGGGTAATCTCCTCCTGTTATATACCATAAACTGTACATAAGGCTACGCTGCATCTACTCATAGGTATTCCAGTTCTCCTGCTCAAGCATGACTTAAAAGTTTGGTTATATTGCTGTGCAGTAAAGCATCTGATTCATCTGCGAAAAGTGCATGCGCTAGGAAGAAAACCTTTTCCTTTACTTTGCTAGAAAGGATATAGCTGAACTCAGGAAGTGGCAATGTGTAATGGCAGAATGTTGTCAAACATTGGTATTTAATGAATGGTCCTATTTGGTATTGGGCTGACAGCTACATAGCTTTGTTACACCCCTTTCCTAAGTACATGTTAACGTACGTATATACACATTTTTAAGCATGACTTGTAAAAGTAATTGGAAAATAAATTTTTCAGAAAAATTAATTTCTTAGCTAATTTAATATCAGACACTGGGGCTAGCATCTGTGTATTTTAAGTGACCTTTGTTATGCAACTGTTCTCAACGCTTTAGTTGGTTGCTACTATGAGTTACATTTAGGTATGTTTCTGTACTGGAGATTAAAATATGGCTCTACAGCTATTTAACTGTGGTTTCTTGTGATTAGTTTTAGTAGCATCAAATCCATTTAAAGTATACATTTAAGAAAAATTCTTATGAATTTGGGGAAAAACCGGAGGCTTGTCAAAAAATGGTGCTCAGTGGGCAGTTCAGCGCTCTTTCTGATTTGTTAGCCAGCACTTGGCAATTACTAGCAGCTGTCAGGACAGGAGGAGATAAGTGAAGGTAGGGAAGATCTATGTCAGCTAGATCTTGTCATGTGAGATGGGCCTTTGACAGCCTTCTTTCTGAAGAGCAGTGTTACAAAGCCAAGGTGGTAAAAAAAGGCAGTATTGAAGTTTCCTGAAGTATTTATAAAATATTTTTCTACTCAAATTGGCACTTCTAAAGGACACTGAAAGCAGTAACTTAATTGATCTGGCAGCCAGCAGATGAATATTGCAAAGCATATGCACGCACTTAGTTGCTGGCTGCGTGTGTCTTCTCCCCCTGCACTATAACCCTTTCCCGTGTTAACTTTGTAATGGTCCAACAAGAAAAATGGACTAAAAGGGAGGATGGAAAAAGATAACATGATTCTGCTGTCATCTACCACCATTGTTGTACAGGGACTCTCCACCCTGTAAGGAAATTAATATTGGAAATGTTTCACATTTTGCTGCTTTGTCCAAAGTAGAGAAAATGATTCATTTGTTTCAATGTGTATTACACCTTTTGATCTACTCACAAGTGAGGAAGAGTAGCAGCTCCTTACAGAGAGATCAATTCCAAGTCCTTTTTAGTTTTGTGGTTTTTTTTTGGTTGGGTGCTTTGTATTTTATTTATTTATTTATATTTTTTTTAAAGTCTGAGAGAATTTGTCCTGGTAGTTTCTTTCTGCAAGGCCTGTTTATTCTTCCTTTAAGTGCAGCAAGACTAATGCATTGTTTCTCAAGTGACTCCTCACACTTACCAAGTTTTTCCTTTGCCATCTTTGCAAAGGAAATGTTAATGCTTCTACCCTGACATGAGCCAGGGTGTGCTGTTTTGGTTTTGCAGTAACAGGCTGCTGATGCACAGCACTATAGAGATGGTGCATTCCTGATCAGTATCACAGTCCCCTAGCTTTCATTTACTGCATTCAGTGATTTGAAAGACAAGAAGTACCTTTCTCAGGAAGGTTCTGCTTAAACACTATTTTATTACTGCTTTTGATTCTTCTGCAGAGTGGGAAGCCCCCAGTTAAGGATATGTTCACGGATCTGAAAGATGGAAGGAAGCTTTTGGACCTTTTGGAAGGTCTGACGGGAAAACCTCTGGTAAGAGAAATATGTATAAGTTATATTCCCCTTTACTGGAAGAAAAACTCAAACCAAACATTAAAAACTCGAACAAACAAAAACAAAACCAACCAAACAAACAAAAAAACCCCAAAACCCACAAACTGTGGCATGTAATTTCTTAAATTGATTTATTTAAAAACCTTTTTTTTCTTGTAGTGTGTACTTGCTCTCTACAGTTCTAGCGAAATTCCCATGAACTCTGCTCATGGGGATATAGGGTCAGGCTGAAGTGAGCTGTGTAACCCTCTCTTGAGGGTTAAAGTACTGTTTAGCAATAGATGCAAAACCAGTGATGTTATTCACTGAGTGTATATTTTTAATAGAGATCTTTTAAGGGTCTGCTTCTGAATGATTTGGAAGAGTAGTATTTGTCTGGATGCGTGTGGACTTTTTCTCATGAGCTCATGAAAGATCCCTCAAAGGAAAAAAGAAAGTAAAAAAGACAACAGCTAATAGGCGATGCAAAGATCTGCATTCCTGTTGAAAAATCCTTTGTGATCTACAGGTAGCAAAGAGCTGAAAACTCCTCAAGTTTTGTTTGGGGAAATGTGCGTGTGAGAACTCTTCCCTTGCTAACACCGATGCCTCTTCAGATATGAGGCATGGTTAAACCTGTGCCATCACTTCGGGTTAAACTCTTGATTTCATTATTTAGAATAAATCTCAAATTCATTTATTCACCTTATGAGGGACCTTCAGCCATTTAAAATTGAACCTTGCAAGCTTGCCTTTTTTTTTTATGTGCATTTCACTGGTACTAGTGATTTGTGGTCTGATTTGGAGCATACTGAAGGCAACAGGATTTTTTTTGGTTTCTCATTTTGATGATTACCGTGGTCCAAGTTCAGCTCTGTGCTCTTGCCAGTATGGTCATTTTCTGCCACAGGAGCTAAATTGAGATTATTAAAAGCAAATGGAGTGGCAGGTATTGTCAAGAGTTGCAGTGTGTTGTTTTTTTTCCTGGTAATAAAAGGAAGGGAAAGTCAGGAAGCGTAACTTCTTCTCAGTATGCAAAGATTTAGCTGGCTTTTGGTGCCAGAAAAACAAATTGCTGCTTGTTCCCTCTTGGGAGCCAAAAAATTTCAACTACTCTGGCAAGCATTCAAACCCCGCAGATTTTCCCCAGGAACTCCCACTTTGCTATTGTATTGCCAGTTGATAATTCCGCAGATGCTGGGAGTAAAAATTCTGGATGGACTTACTGAAAATGAATAGAAACACATTTTGAATCCAAGGCTTGTCCTGTGCCTTGAATTGATGAATAATGTTCTGACTGTTTTTCATTTCTATATTGTTGTGGATGATCTTGTTAGACTTTTGTTCCTACCTAAAGAAAATACAAATTAAACTCTTGAGGAAAATAAAGACAAATTTCCTGTTTGGTCTATCATTTTCTTCAGCCTGTCAAGTTAATTCAGATATTAACAGGTTGTAATTTTTATTTTCAGCCTAAAGAACGAGGTTCCACACGAGTACATGCCTTAAATAATGTCAACCGAGTACTGCAAGTCTTGCATCAGAACAATGTGAGCATGTTTTTCTACAACTTTATTGTTAGACTCTTTATTCCTGTGTGTAAATTCAGAATTAACAGAATAAAGATTTTGGTAGCTAAAATGAGAATTCAGTGCGGTGAGTAAACTGGTCCCAGTTTTCTTCATTTGATGTAGAATTTGGATGTTTGACAATTTTGTGAAATCTTGAAATGCTAACTTAATGATGGTATTAACTAAACTGTATTTTGTTGAGATATGACTGGGAGCTCTGCTAGGCATGAATCTGGCAGAACAAAAAACTGATTTCAAGTGATGATATATAACTTGTGCAAAAGTGTGTGGAGGTCTGACAGATTTTGTGTCCTGCGTTCAAAATCCAGGAGGATCTTTCCATTGAAATCTGCCAGCTCTGTGCCAAATCTGTGTTTCTGATTTGGAGCTTTGGTACCTTGTCAGAAGAACAAACAAGCAAGCAAACCCCAGTCCTTGAAACATGAAAATTGTTTTACTTCTTTTAGATGTTTTTACTGCCTGGAAGCCAGTAGTGCTGTAGTGAAGTGATTTTGTTTTCCCCCAAAAAACCAGTTCCTGATAATCATGTTCTCTCTGGGTAGAATTTTTATTTTCAAAGGTCAGGGGACTAAAGTAACTTAATAAGAACATTCTGGCAGTAAAATACATCAAATGCATAAAGGAACTGCCATGTTTATGTAAACTGCTGATCAAAGAGTGATATAAGCAAGCTGTGTAATTCTGCAATTGCCCCTCCTTGTTGGTGGACTAGTGTCATATTTCTAGAAAGCAGCAAAAGTTAGTGGTGGGTTGTTTGTTTTTTTCCTTCTTTGAGGCACTGTAAATATTGACTAACTTTTTTCTAAGGATAAGTAATGAGTCTTTCCAGCTTGCAATTGACTGATTTTATGAAGGTAATTAATGCAATCAAATTGAATTACAATAATTAATTTGTTTTTCCTTAATTCGGAAGGATCTGGGTTTCTAGGAGTAAACAGATGGTGTTAGCTGAAGGTTGTTAAGGTCATGTATGTGATTTATACCTTACTTCTTAACTTCATTAGAAAGTGTGTGTGTGTTAAGATGAAGGGGATAGACATCCACTGAGAAGTAGTTATGTTCTGTTGCCTGAGCGTTTATGGGCTATACGGTATTAATAACTTGTGAAGCAATCTATTCAAAGTATATATATTACAAGGATCAGACAAACCTAGGGTGTAGATGTTCAAGTGATCCCATGAACCTCATCCATCTGATGAGCAGAATGGTTCTAAGTAATTTGGCATTTTGTTACCCATTCTTAGGAGTTTTTTTCTTTTATTAGAGGTGAAAAAAGCTCTTGTGATGGAATTATTTGAGTTTTGCGCCCTTGACCTTTAGTCTTGGTCTTGCTTTCTGCTCCTTGTGTTCTAGAGTGCTTTCCAGTGTGTTGTTTAATGATCTGCAATGGTGATTCTTTTGTCCTGGTTTTGCCAGTTTACCTTACAGTTTTCTTAGAATATGTGTCCAGTACTTTCAAAGAGTATTGCTGTAAGACTGGGAGGGGACAATCCACAATTCCACAAGCTTCAGTAGTATGTCAAAGTGTAATTTGTGGTTCAATGTTAATTTTGCAAAACAGTTTTAATTTGATTCTCCTAACCAAGAGACCTATAGGGAGCTGAAATAGTCAAGATAGTATCTGAAAGCGTGAGGTTACAAGTACATTTTGCAGAGCTTAAGCTGCTTGTTTGTGATTGTGTGATAAGAGGAAAAAACATGCATGGAATACCATTATGTTTGTATATGTCAGCAATATCCTCTAAAGCAAAATGAAACTTTATTCTTGTCTATTCTGTCATTGTAGGCTACATTCACTGAAAGCTGGAATGTGGGCTTTGCCTGTAACTGGTCCTGTGACTGTCCCTATTGTTTAATTGCTTGCCACTTCCTTGGTGCAGATTTTGTCCCTATGACCAATTTTCATCCCAGTTGATGTACAGATACAGTCCTTGGTATAAGCTGAGAGGTGTTCCTGGTAGGCACTGTGGATAGCAGTTTTGAAACAGAGATGAGAAAGGGAGAAAAAAGCTTCACTATCAAAGTGAAATGCCTGTGATCTTTGCCTCTGGGGCTGGAGACGCTCCTGGCTCCAGGCTGTTTACAAGAATGAAGCCCCACCATCTGCCCTGTGTGGGAGTGTGTTGCAGCATCTGCTATACATGCAGATACCTCCCTGAGTGTATGTATGTATGTCTTCTGTTGTAGGCGGCTGTTCCTAGCCAGATTTGCAGAGGCATGGTGGTAACTAGTGCAGTGTGCTGCTGCTGCTGACTCCTCCAAAAGGTGCTTTAGAGTCAGAGCTGCTTTTACTGTGTTGGCTGAATGGAAACTTGATGCCCCAATTCAGTTTAGACTCTAAAGTAGCACCACATGAATAATGTGGTAGTGTTTCTAAGCTTTGCTTCTTCTGGGAGCTGAGTACCTGATGCAGGAGCAGGTAGCCTGTTCTCTCACCAAAGTAATTTCCTTGTCTCTCTGTGTTTTTAATGATCAATTAGGTCATCACCAAGTCTATGTGGGGTCCTATGCCAATAGGAAGCTTGAAAATTTAATTTTTCCCTAGAGCTTTTGATCTCCCTGTATAAACTTGTCCCATTTGGATGCTGGTTCATGCAAAGAAAAAGCCTATTCTTAATTACAGAGTTTTCATGGTTCTATAATATTTCTGGATGTGTCTAGGAGCAAGACTGCTTAACTGTTTCTGGTTTTGGTTTTTCTTTAATATCAGATCCTTCATGTTTGCATTTCTGCTGATCATTTTTAAATGCTGATATGCATCTATATTTTAGAAGAGAGGATAAAACTCTTCCAATGAAGTATTTTCTTTGGTGTTATCTTGTCATGCTGTCTAAGTAGTTATGATAAATTCAAATAGACAGTACTTTTGTACTCTCCAGTTCCCTCTTTCTCACTACTTCTTATTTAAGAGCACGTGATAATACATGGCAGGACAGCCAGGAATATTGGGTGTGGTCGTGACTTGAGTCTGTGATAAGTGTTTAATATAGAGTTGATTTGACCTCTCCAGGTGGAGTTGGTGAATATTGGAGGAACTGACATCGTTGATGGAAATCACAAGCTGACACTGGGGCTGCTCTGGAGCATTATCTTGCACTGGCAGGTGAGAGGCTGCTGGGAGATCTCTTCCTTTCCAGGAATCGTGCACATTGATCTACTGGGATTCTAACAAACCTTCCTAGGGATCTGGTGGTGGAAAATACTGCTTCTATTTTGGGCTGGTAAATAAAGGCAGGCCAGTGTTTGGTTTCTGATCTCTGTCTATTGGCTGCCTCTTGTGATATGTATTCTTGTATGTGCTCAGTTGTACTCAGCCTCTCAATTTAGTTCCTGCTGGTGTTTAATTACAGAGAGGCTTTTCAGGCTGAACCATCATATTTGTATTCCTCAAGGCTTTTATGTGCTTCTGTTAAACAGTGTTTTACTACCTAGGTGGCTGTGTTGGACTTGCATCTTACATTCTGCTTTATAGGTTTGTTATTCAGTCTTAGAGGGTGCATTTTGATTGTGGTTTATCCTGGTACCAGGAAGGGTCATTGAGTTGGAGGGAATTTGGCAGATTCATCTGTATAGTAACCAAACAGCAAACTACTTTTGTTAGCTGAGTAGATAGCCTCATCTTGCAGAAAACCTGCAAGTTGTATTTTTGGGGGTTGCTTACTGATGCTTACAGCACGAGACAGTGAGAAATACTATACCTCGTGCTTAGTGTAGGCAGCACTGGGGAGCAGGGGAGGATTATAACCTAAGAGTAATGTGTCATTATTGCATGCAGCATTACTGGTTCTTGTAAACAGTAGAGGGCAAAGATGACCTGGAGACTATTCTCAGATTTCACTTTAGGAGTTTCTAGGATTCATAGGTTTTCATAGGAAAGATAGTTTCATGATTTGTGAATAGCTTGGTTGAAAGGTTTTGTAAGCAGGGAAGTGGAGAACATTGCTGTAAGGTGTTGTTGCTGCTTTCTTGCAGGTGAAGGATGTCATGAAGAACATCATGTCAGATTTGCAGCAGACCAACAGCGAGAAGATCCTGCTGAGCTGGGTTCGGCAGTCCACGAGACCTTACAGTCAGGTCAATGTTCTGAACTTCACAACAAGCTGGGCAGATGGACTTGCCTTTAATGCTGTCGTCCACAGACACAAGTAAGTAGCAAACATTTTATCTTAGATCTGGAGAAGTGAGCAGCTTTTTCCCCATGTCTTCATGCTTCATCATTTGACAGCTTCTATTTCAGTGTTTGTTTCAGTGATTCATTGTTTGGTTTGGGTTTGGTTTTTTTTGGTGGTATCAATAACAGTAGAGGGATATTACCAGAGCCTCTCTAAGACTGGAGGCAAGGCAGCAGTGTAACTCTCTCAGTTCCTGTACGTGCCTGCACATTTGCTAACTGAAGTGGATTTACACCTCACTTAGTGTGTATTACACAGTGAATGTGCTGAACAGGTCTCTGCAGAGGGGGATTGACCACCTCCTTCCCCTGTACTTCCTTCCTCCTGCTCTTTCTCCTCTACAAAGGGTAACATTTCTTCAGGCAGAGTTTGTCATATCATTTTAATAGGAAGATACGGGAGCTTCAAAATGAAGGAATAAGTCAGCCTGTGTAGCTTTTCTTAGTTTTTGAATATACCTGGCTTGAAAGACAAAATACATGCAGCTCTTTCAGAACTGTTGAGCAAAAGAATCAAAGGGTGTTAGAATACTTTGGGTGGCTGTATTCATCAGTTTGTTCATTTTACTTTATAAGGAATATTGTTAAAGCTTCTATGCATAGATCTTTTGTGTTCTTTCTGATTTTTGGAAAACTCTTCAGTAGTTTAAAGAAATCATCCTTACAGACTCCTATGAAACTTTCATGCCATATTTTTGCTTTCTTTTTAAAGCTTTTCTTTGAGATCTACCTCTGAGCAATTCATTCTAACCCAGTGTACCTTAGATGAACTCAGCTCATTGCTTTGCATGGGATGACTGTTCTAAACCATAAATAACCATTTTAACATGGTAATAGTATGGTAATTTCTAGAATTTATCCAGACCTCCTGGCCACCAGCTATCTGGTATGGCAAATGCTTAACGAATACCCAGAATATTTATGCCCAGCAGATACAAAGTGCTTGCAGAAGCATATGTTGGTTTTGAGCCTACTGTTCTCTGCTCTCAAGTGACCACCTGGCCTGCGCTGACTGAAACAGTAGTTTCTGTCACAGGCTCACAGGCTTCAGGAAGTGTTTGCCTTGACACACCTGTGTGTCTTGCTGACCAGCGCTGGCTAATGTTCACTTTTCATGAAAGCTTAGGTTGTGCCTACGTGTGCACCACGCTGAGGCCTCCTGGAAGTTTGGAAGGGCTGTTCTGCAAAGGCAGAGCAATACTAACAGAAACTCTCTGGAGTTTCAGAAGTATTAACAAGTCCCTTCTCTGGATGATGTGGGCTATACTGATGGCTTTCATACCTGCATAACTGCCTGTGAAGGCATAGCTCTGCTGCTGAACATGTGAAGCTTTGTGATTGAGACAGTGCTAGCTTTAGACACAAGTGAGACCAAGGTGACCTGAGGGAAGCAGAAGCAGAGAGGTAGCAAAATTGCTTCCAAGTTGTTTGTTATCCTTAATGTGTTGTGACTGCGTGCTTGGCCTTTGTGGGATCTGAAGTCTGTGAGCTCTGCCCCTTTTTCAGAGCACTGTTAAGCAGCAAAAACTTTTGCTGAAAACTGTAGCTTGAGTAACTGTGCTTTCTTCTGTCTTCCCAAAAATTTCTGTTACCTGGCTCTGCTGGTCTCTGAGCCTTTTATTCCCTCTTCCTGGAGGCCTGGCAGCTGCATATCAGAATTCATCTTTTCTGTCTCAGAGCACCAACCCTTCTGCCAGGGAAACACCATTTCCCCTACACTTCTGAGAAATCTTGAGCTGGGTTTAAATTTAGGTCAGCTTTGACAGAGAAGCTTTAAAGGGCACTTGCAAAGAACAAGGGGATTGGGGCAGGCTGCAGAAGGACAGCAAAGCTATTTAGTTTGCCCAGACAGTAGTGCTTCCGTGCCTAAGGGCATTTTCAGTATTGCTTTTTTAATTTAGCTTAATGTGACACTTAATATAGGAGAATTTTTGTGGATCCCATTAAGAGGTTTAGTGGTTTGCTTTCCTCTTTATGTATCTATCAACAATTGTTAGCAGCGTTACCTCTTGGCTAAAATATCTAGTAGCTTAGAAGCACTTGCTGTGTTTAATGAAATTATATGGGGTAATAGGACATCTAACATTTTATTGTGCTGATCTCTTTAATTTCCTAATATTAGCTTAGTTCCTCTTTGAATTGAATGCTACTCTTTGGTACAATTTTCTTGCTCATAGGTAAATAACTAAATCGCATTTCATTAAAATTTGTGTTACTATGTCAGTGTGCAGGTAGCACACGTACAATATAC
The DNA here is from genome assembly GCA_024733675.1 of Psilopsiagon aymara. Classification (NCBI taxonomy): domain Eukaryota; kingdom Metazoa; phylum Chordata; class Aves; order Psittaciformes; family Psittacidae; genus Psilopsiagon; species Psilopsiagon aymara. The sequence goes on from JANRGW010053283.1 coordinate 47,556, forward strand.
TTACTGCAGTGTGCTTCTCTTTTCCACATTCACTAGACCTTCTGCTGGCTTTCTGCTTCCCAGACCCTGCTAGCTTATGCCTTTGCTGTTTCACAAAGTGTAGTGACTTGACAGATATTAAAACGATACTCGCAGGTCAATTTACACCTGAATTAAGTATTAAAAGAATGAAAGGCAAGCCCATCTCTTCCTCCCGAAGTTCTGTAAAACATAGAATTGATAGCAATGTTTTAATGAGAAGCCACTATTAGAGAGGAAAGGAAATATGTTAATTGCAGCTGTGCTGCTGTCATACTGGGCTGATTGTGCCCTTTTGGTGTAGGTACCATTAGGAGAGGGCTCTGTTTGCTGGCTCCACTTCCTGCTTTGTGCTCTGCTCTTTGCCCCTGAGACCTTCCAGAACACTTTGGGCACATAGCTGGACTGGGGATTTAGTTTGGGTAATGCTGCTGTGAGATGAAGGCTGCTGTCACTGTAAATTGATCAGCTCCTCAGCCTGATTTACATTGTGACTCTCATAAGCACTTGTAATGGGGTGTTTTTTAATGAGGGGAAAAAAAGGCCAGGGGAAGGGTGAGTGAGCATGAGTGGAAACTGCTGCTGCTCGTAGCTGTGATGGTCTGGTGTGGTCACTGAGCTACATTCCAGGTTTGGAATGAGACTCTCCAGGAGCAGCGATTCTCGATTATCCAGCAGAGCCTGATGCAGAAATCATATGCTAACAGTAATGCTAGGAAAGAAACAGTTGAAAAAAAATGGTTCTGGAATAAATCTCAAACAGAGTTCAGTTATTTTCTAGTTAGTAATATTTAATGTCCCGTTGCAGTTGATGATATTTATAGAATACATGGAATGAAAGGTTGGTGTTGTGGTGGACATGTAGTCAGTTAATTGATTTCTGCATAGTAGTTTCTCACTAATAAAACAAAACCACTTATTTGTGTTTATGCATTTGTGCATGTGCACTTCTGTTTATTTTTTATATGCATGTTTATCTTTAAATTACTTGGTCAGCTACCTTCATATCCATAACTTTGTATTCTGCATAGTATGGAATATTTTCTGCAGATAAAATTTACTATTTTCTTTCCTGCTTGCTTTTTTTCTTTTAGACCTGAGCTTTTCAGCTGGGATAAAGTTATAAAGATGTCCCCAGTTGAGAGACTGGAACATGCTTTCAGCATAGCCAAGAACCACTTAGGAATTGAGAAACTATTGGATCCTGAAGGTGGGATATGGTTATTTTACTTAACTAGAAGCTTTTTTGACCTCTCTTGAAAGAAATTTCTTGTATTGACATTTACTATGAATACAAATTCTAGCAGTTTTGTGCAGTGATATTTTAAGTCCTTAAACTGAGGTTTAAAAGAGCTTGTAGGGTAAGAGTATGTCTGTGTGTGTATGCTTCAGCTTCTTGAATGTGGAGCTTCAGATTGACTTGCCATTCAGAAACAGTATACAGAAGGTGCAGTTGGTCCTCTGGCTTTGTTTTGTTTTAAATAAGAGTTCTATTGTGCAAGCCTCTGTGCTTCTTGAGAGGAAGTAGAGCATTCTGCAGAGTGGAATAGCTTAAGAGCTCACGATCATTTGTTCTTTATATATACATGAATAGCAGTAGCTGCTAGAGCTGTGAGTACTTAGAGGATAGAAATGCTTACCAGGAAACTTTCATGGGTCCTCTTTAAAATCCTTCGTACTGACTTCAACATGTCAAACATGGCCTTTAAGTTAAAGCTTACTAAATGCTACTGAAGAGAAGGACCTGTGATTTACACTATATGTAAAATCTGACTATTCTAAGTAATGATTTAGAAAAGCAGCATCTTTATTTATCTCTCCCTAATTTTATCTTTTTGATGCAGATGTTGCTGTACAACTTCCAGACAAAAAGTCTATAATTATGTACTTAACCTCTTTGTTTGAGGTCCTTCCTAAGCAAGTCACTATGGAAGACATCCGGGAGGTGGAGACTCTTCCAAGGAGGTACAAGCAGGAATGTGAGGATGGAGAGTTCAACACCCAACAGGTGTGTTTGTCATCCAAGTTTGTCTGGCTTTTCCTGAGTTGTAATTTTAACTGTTCTTCAGGCTTTGTCTGGAGAAGGCAGTGGAACATGCCTTCTATCTTGGGGATCACAGTTGGGAAAATATAAAAACCCATAGCATCTTTGTGATTGACTGAAGTTGTTCTTCCTTTTTATTCTTTTCTGAAACATATAAAAAATCCTGCGCTTTGAGGTATGAAGTTGTGGTTTTGTTATGCTTTTTCTTCTGCTTCTCTTTCTTATTTTTCTTAGCAAAGTGGAGAAGGTGGCCCAAGGAACTGATTTTGCTGCAGGATTTGTGGTGGTGGTGGTAGTGATGGGTTTTTGGGTGTGGGATCCATTCATTAGTGGTGACTGTGGCCCTTTTCTCTTTAAAATGTATTCATTTTAACATTTTGTGAAGGATTAAAAGGGATCTTATATTCTATTTGTAGTATGATTTGGGAAGGCATCTTCTATGCACTTCTGAGACATCACTCTTCTCTTGCTGTCTAGGCTGTAGCACTTGAAGAGGAGCAGGGCAGTTCTAGAGCAGAGACTCCCAGCACTGTGACAGAGGTGGATATGGACTTGGATAGTTACCAGGTTGCTCTGGAAGAAGTTCTTACATGGTTGCTATCAGCTGAGGATGCATTTCGAGAACAGGAGGAAATATCTGGTGATGTTGAGGAAGTCAAAGAGCAATTTTCCACACATGAGGTAAGGTTCTCTTGAAAATTCATTGGGGTTTTGATGTATGCTGCTTCTTTCATCTTTTTCTAAATTAAATGTGCCTGTAGCTGAATGTGGTGGGGGTTTTCTTGTTCAGGTGTGTTTTGGTTTTGTTTCTGGTTGTGTGTTTCTTCTTTTTTATTGGCGGGGGGGGGGGTGAGGCTTGAGGGATTTTGTTGTTTACATATAATAGCTTCTTGAAAGTATTATAGAAGATCTATTTCCTAAAAAGGTTTTAGGAGAACTTACAGTGAAACATGCTTTGAAACTTCAATGTATTTTTTTGTTAATCAGCTTTCAATGGCTGGCTCACTGGTGTCTATAATACAGAGACAGTCTGATCCAGTCTGATTCATGCTTCTCTGCTGCCAACTACTAAAAAGCCTGGTCAGCCTTATGTCACTTGCTGTTAAATGAGGGCAGTGTTGAAAATGATAATCATGTCAATTTAATTCAGTGGTCTCTCTGTCCATTAGCATAGTTTATTTCAGAAACGTATGTTGTTGCTTCCAAATTATTCTGGTGTCCAAATTATTTTTTGATTCTGTTCCAAGTCTGAACAAATGTTCTAATGTTGCTAGAAGTTTCAAGTGTCATGTTAGATGCTTTAGTTTTGTTCTGTGTCAGCTTATTATATACGGTTGAATTTAAAATCTGAATGCAAATCAATATGAAGATTTTAAATTTTTTTTTTTTTTTTTTTTTTGTTGTTTTTTTTTTTCCCCACCTTGCACTACAGTTTTAAACCCATGATCCAAAGGAAGAGGTGTTCTGGGTTTATAGGAAATATGTGAATCTTTAATGTTGTTAATACATAGGGATCAATATGCTTTCCTATGTTATATTTCAGGCCTTGTTTTGTGTTCTGTTGGCCATATGTAAGTTTGTTTTATTTTCTTGGTGCATTTCTTCAAAGGCTCTCTTCTTACAAATAACTTTTTCTCTGAGGTGGTCAGCTTTTTTTGCTTCAATTATCTCTATTTTAGTGGCTCCAGAACTTTTGTAACTCATTGAGAATCTTCTATTATGGAGAGGAAGAGGTCTGCCATGCTTATGTGTTTGATGGCACCAGCTCATTCTGTAGCACTGTTTTGAATGTGAAAATTTATTAGGACATTTAGAAATTCATAAACTCCCTCAGGAGCTCATACATAATGGTGACATGGCTGGTTGTACCATTTCCAGGGTTTTATGATGGAACTTACTGCACACCAGAGCAGCGTGGGCAATGTTCTGCAGGCTGGAAACCAACTGGTGGCCCAGGGAAATCTGTCACCTGAAGAGGAATTTGAGATCCAGGAGCAAATGCTGCTGCTGAACTCCCGCTGGGAGGAGCTTAGGGTGGAGAGCATGGATAGGCAATCCCGGTGAGTCATGCCCACAGCCTCATCTAGAGCTGCAGGACCAACCTCTGGTTTGTGATATGAAATTCACCTTTTTTCATACTTCCCAAGGTGAAATAAAAGAAATTATTATAACTGGGGTTTTATTCTTATATAAAAGTATTTTGTGACTGTTATGTAAATGTGCCAGACTATATGTATGGTATCTACATATAGTAGTTACATAAATGTGTATTTAATATTGTTTCAGTAGTTTAAGTTCCTCGGTGAAGCATACAGTAGACATGGATAGCTATGTGTGTTTACACAACCAAAAAAGCACTTAGAAGAATTTTTATGGCCTGTGGTTTATTAAGCTATGAGCTGCATGTCAAGGGACAAATTGCATTTTGTTGCAACCCTCAGCACAAGCTCTATTAATGGCAAATTTCAGTTGCATGAGGAATCCCTGATATAAATGGCATAGGTCACTAGCTTTTTGTTGAGAAAAGGTACTTAACTGTGTTCCTTACCTTAATGGGAAACATTTTATTGGATGATAGCTAACTTGTTTATGAATGGCCTTGCTCCTTTCCAATAGGAGCTAGAACTTAGTCTCTTCCTTTGGGAAAACTGTTTCTGAAATAACTCTACCTATGCTTTCCCCTGCAGCCTGCATGACATGCTGATGGAGCTCCAGAAGCGGCAGTTGCAGCAGCTGTCTGACTGGCTGACGGTGACAGAAGAGCGCATTCAGAAGATGGAAACTCAGCTCTTAGCAGAAGATTTGGAGTCACTTCAAAAACAGCTGGAAGAACATAAAGTAAACCTTTTTGTCTGTTATTTAATACATATGGGGGAAGTATTTGAAAGGTTTACAGCGATGGGTTCCTTAGCTGAGAAATTTGATTGCATCAGTAGTCATATCTGGCTCTGAGGCTCAGTTCGATGTTTGGAGAAGGATGATGACTAGGTAGAAAGGAATTAGAAGTTTGTGGAAGTGCTTTCTTAACACTTGCGCATGGATGACAGTAGCAGAAACTGTTACCTTCCTACTTTGTGCAGGAAGCAAAACCTGTAAGGCAAACTGTGTTACCCTCACTTCCAGCAGGAAGCGAGACCTTTCCGTGTAAATTGTTGGTGTGAGGGGTAGTATAAAACCTACTGTGGAAAAACTTGCCTTTAATGACCAGCAGGCATTGCTAAAGCATGCTTAGGACTTGCATATTAAAATAATGCAGGAGTTAAAACTATCAGGAAGGGCCTCCCATGTCACTGATTCCAGTCCCTGCTTTTACAGCGATTGCATCCTAGGGTGATGCAGAGACTCTATTCTCTGATGTGGCACAAAGTTTTTGAAGTGGTTTGTCTCTTAATTGAGTTTCCAAATGAGAGTTCAGCCTTTCTAGCTTGCAGTGGTTATTTTTTTTTCTGAAGGAGAAAGATGGCCTTTTGGGACTTGTCATGGTTGCAGCTTTGGTTTTCGTAATCACTGCTGAGGTTTGACCTTCTCCCCAGCATGGGGCATACCTCACAGGGCAATAACTGTGGAGTATTTTTAGTCTGTATAATTTGCTGTGCCACATTTGCATTCTTTCCTTTGTCTTCAAAGTCTAGGGAGTTTGAGGTGTGTTGTTCATGGAATAACTTAGGATATTCTGGGATGAAAAGTGATATTTACAGTACTGTAAAAGTATATTGATCTTGCAGAGATATTTCAGAGGTCAGCTTTTACCATGGAATCTATTCTTCTAGAAGTTGTATGAATACTTAAATCTACAAGTGATTTAAAACTAATTAGAATTGCATGCTTTCTGTTTTCAGTTATTCTTTTTGAACATCATGATCGATTACAGCACTGTTGATACTTACAAGAATTGTATTGTCAACTATTAAAAGACAAATATTCTTAGTGATTTTTCCCTGTTTGCATGCCCTATGGTACTTGCTTATTAAGAATAATAGAATAATTATTCTATATAATTATTATAATGTTTTTTACCTTAGAATAATGTTTATATAAACGCTTAAGTTGTCTTACCTATAACAGAAGATATATAGGAAATCAATGCAGTTGTCATATGATTCTTCTAGTTGAGTATGGTGCATACAACTTAAATCACTCCTTCATGTTTCCTAGCATTTTAACAGGATTGTTTTGAGCGCACTTCTAGGAGTCTTTTAGTTAGATTTATTTAAACCATGAAGTGATTCCCTGTGGTAAAATCTGTGCTTAACTGTTGAATCTCAAGTTCTTTGCCATAGCAGTTCTGTTAGCCACTGCGGCCAAAATAACACACTAGCAAATATAAACGAAGTTGGTAATCTCCAATTTATTCTTCTAGAGCCTGCAGAGTGACTTAGAGACAGAACAGGTGAAGGTAAACTCTCTAACACACATGGTTGTCATTGTTGATGAAAGCAGCGGGGAAAGTGCAACAGCTATTCTGGAGGAACAATTGCAGGTAATATGTTGGAGCCCTTTTTTTAAATTTAGTAGCAGGCACTTAAAACTTTTACATGTAACTGCCTTTGAAATTTTTCTATTCAAAGATTGTTTATTCTAGAAAAGTAATTTAATATTTTTCAAAGTGATATTAACAGAAATAATTTTTAAATTTGCTCATGGTAGAAACTGCAGAAATGCTGTGGTGACTTTCAGCTCAATTACTGATGAGTCACACTGTGTTCCCACTGACCTGGGTGGCTGTATAATGTATCCTTTCAGCAGTTTGATAAAAATGCGAAAATGCACAGTACAACTCTTTAATTTTCAGTAGGAAGTTAAAATTTATTGGGGAAATATATTTAAAGGCATGAGCACCATTTAGCTAGGGAATGCCATTTGAAGTATTTTTCTATTTTTGTCAGAAGTTAGACTGTAACCTGAAGTATAGAGAGTGTGAAACAGAATTTGTTGAAACAAAATTCATGCTACTTTTGCTGGTTGCTTTTGAAGTCAATCATATAGCTCACTGCCTTCAGCGAGAGCAGACATAAGGCCAAAGTTGAATGCTCTTGAAAGTTTTAATGTCCAGCTTTGTACAATGAAATAATGGTGATTACTGACAAGGAGATGGCTATAATGTAGAAAGAGATTATTGTGAAATAGGAATTATGCTTTTGAATATCTTGGTTTTGGTTTTCTTGGGAGACTTATGAATGTTCATGAGTTTCTTGCTTTTGTAGAGGCTTGGTGAGCGGTGGACAGCAGTATGTCGTTGGACTGAAGAACGACGGGTCAAGTTGCAAGAAATTAAGCTTCTATGGCAGGAGCTGCTGGAAGAGCAGGTTAGGAGCTCTTTAGTTACCCAGAGTGACTCGTTGATTTGTGGAGGGGAAAAACAACCAACCAAAAAACCCCAAGCCCCTTTAGTAGGTTTTAACAGCTCTTAGAACAAAGCCTTGGAAAAACTAGATTTTGTGTCAGTGTTTAGGCTCCCAGTGTTTCTCGAGCAGTAGAGTAGCTGTGCAGTGCAAGAGGAGTATTTTCTGAAGTTGAAGTTTTAAAGTTCAGAACTCCTTGTAAAATAATTTCCAAGGGAGCTTGCAAGATGACCAAGAAGTGGAAATATCCATGATAGCAAAATGACAGTGAATCACTAAGTGTTTTGTGGCTTAGTAATTACAGAAATTTTTGTAATTAAGGTATATGTGCTTCCAGCATGGATACGTGTACACAATTGTGCGATCCGTGAATCAATAGATGCTTTTTCCCAATTCAGTAACATAAAACACTTGGTCAATATAGTGAAGCATGCAGCTCATCTCTTTTTCCTGAGTTTAGACAAATGGTTGAATCATGAAGAAGACAGCATTGTGAGTTTTCTGCTTTAGTATTACACATCTCACACACATATATTAAATATACTGCTCAAACACAAGCTAACTGTTGGCATAAAAAAATATGAGAATCCAACAGCATGCATTAGCTTGCATGCTTTGTGTATGAGAGCTTATTTTGTGTCTCACCTTAAAATATTTGATGGCTTCTCCATTGAAGTATTTACTTAAATAATTTTATTTTCTTAAATGATGGTATTTATCGCTGTAAGCTATTGTTTAAACTCTTCAGTATACACGGATTGTTTTGACATTTGAAAGAAGTAGAACAATGCTGACATAGCTGTCAGTTGCAACATGGTTTCTTTGACAAGGTTGTTTTGTCTGCATTTTTGGGGCTGCATATGTGTTTCTCCCCGATCCCTTCCATATCTATTTGCAGTATATTGATTAGCCAAATTTGCAGCTGATGTGACTTTTTTTTAATATGGATCTGAGATTCAGATTCTTATATATATAATGCCAGGTAACTATTTATATTTATTTCTTTAAAATACTGTATTTTCATATGTGTACATACATACAGAAAATTGTGTGCTAACATTTTCTGGCAGCTGTTGAACAAGATAAGTCTCGAAGTTGAGAAATAAGTATTCCTGAAAAATCTTTGCTCCGTATGTCGAAATACAGACAGTATCTCTCAGTTTGTGCTCTCAGTTTTGATCACCCTATGTGAACATGCTTCTGTCCACTCTGAATACTGCACAGCAGTAAAGTGTCATCTGCTGTTGGAGTTGCTTTGTGTTCATCTTTATTTTTAATTTGTATGCAATTGCTGTAAAAGCGGAAAAAAAAAAAAAATAAGCTGTGTTTAATGTGGAATCCCAGATAACAGGTAATGAGGAATTAGTTTATTTTAGGTGGTTTAGATCAGCCTATGTTTGCATTCGTTGTTCAGCTATATGAGCAGTGCACTTATTGCTAACAGGTTTGAATTGCAGTTCTTTGTCCTTGAGAATTGTCAAATGAGTTACAGAAATTGTAATTTGAAGCTAATAAAAACCTTTAACGCAAACACTTTGTTACCACAAAAGTAACTAAAACATTTAGGTACTCTTATTTTCCATTTTGTCCAACCAGATGGAGAGATGAGCAGCAGTGATGCATCAGCCTTTTCGTTGCTGCCTAGAAAAGTTTTGGAAACCGCATTGCCAAGTCAACACAATTCTCACTGCTTGAGAAACAAATTCCTCAGTCAGTGCCAGATATTTCTTAGCCCTGTGATAATTATGTTTCAGTTTTCTAGGGAGAGTTATCTTTGACTGCTGATTTAGCAGAAATTAATTGAATACATTGAAGGAGTTTTAAGCTCCTCTTATGCATAAATATATTGGCTGGAATACCAGCGTGATTTTTGCGGGGAGTATGTGGTGTTACAGTTTTGTTTCTCACAGCCTCATGGCATTTCCCCACCATTATATTTGCTGCCTGTACATTTTGCGTATGGGTTTACATTGGCAGTGTAAACTTCCTTAACCCTTTGGCCCAAAAATTGCTGTAGTCAGTTCTGGGACAATACCAAAAATGCACATCTAGACTGAGTTGCCTAGTGGGTGTTGTAGTGTGTTGTTCAGAGAACAAGTAGGTCTGCCTTCCTGTATCATTTTATTTTCTTAAAGGCAGAGGCATAGCAGTGTGCCAGTGGCTGTGCAACTGAGTGGGATAGAGAGCTGAGTATTCTGCTCTGTGGAGATGGCTGTGCAGCAGCAGCAGTATGTTGCAACATAACATTAAATGCATAAAATCCCTCCTGATACCAGATGCCAGTTATTGCTGGAGTTCCCATAGTAGTGCTGTGTGACTGAAGAGAAGTGAGGTGCATGGCAGCTTTCCAAGAAAAAAGTGGAAAAAGTTCAAGACTTCCCTGAGTTTGTGCTAGGCAGAGCAAACCACTCCAGCTTTCAGTAGTTAATGAGGTAGTATTTGCTGAAGTTATTTTGCAGTTGGATGTAGGTACAGTAAACTACAGTCATTACATCAGGAAACTGTACAAATTTGGACTAATTAATATCTGAGTCTTTGACTGATGGCCTAGATTAAGAGTTTTGAATCATCCATCAGTGGTGTAGCTTCTGTGAGAAAATGTTTGTAATCACAGATGAAGAAGGGTGAAGAACAGAAGAAATTGTATATACCATTTTGATATATTTAACTGTCATATAAGTCCTACATCAGCTGTTTGCTGGATATGTGGATACTATAAATAATGTGTGTCTGTGTGTATGCACTCTGATATATTGCAAAATGGTTTTGTTGAAATACTTTTGCTGGAAAGTATTATTTAGTTCTCTGATGTGATATTTCCCCCCCTCTACTCCATTTAGTGTACTATTTTTGTGAATGCCAATTGAAATATAAAGACTGCAGAACTGTGCTTTGCATGCAGGGATCTTCAAGGAGTCATCAATAATGGTTTGACAAACTTGGTGTTTTCCTGTGCTATTTTTCTCATGATCTGCAGTGCTTATTGAAAGCTTGGTTAACTGAGAAAGAAGAGGCTTTAAGTAAGGTCCAGACAAGCAACTTTAAAGATCAGACAGACCTGAGTGTGAATGTTCGAAAGCTAGCGGTAAGTATCACTGTCCTGCTTTACCCTGTCAGATCTCATAGACTAAATGAATGGCAAATTACCAGTTTGACCCCAGCAGGAGCTGTGAATGCATGACACTTTGGAAGCCAGGCCAATATTCTCTCCTTGCCAGATTCTTTTACTTTAATTTAAAAAAAATGTGTGAAGCTTGCTCCATGGTTATTCCAGGTTGCTGTGCCAAACTTTTGGAACAGTTATCTGGGATTTTTGGCAGGGTTTGTTTTGGGCTTTGGTTGTTTGTGTTTGGTTTTGTTGGGTTTTTTTTTTTTGGGGGGGGGGGGTTGTTTGGGTTTTTTTGTGTTTTGTTTTTTTTTTTTTTTAACTAGTGTCACTTGTAACTGAGATAATAATTTGTAACTTAAGAGATGCTGCTGATTGCTACAGGAGCTGTTTCAGCCGCCTGCTCTTTTTAAGAGTGTCTGTTAATGCTTTGTTACACAAGGGAACTGTTTTGAAACCTATGATGAATCTGACTCAGGTAGTATGTTCCCCAGCCCCCACCATGGAATTAAAAGCTAAAAGGCAGCGTAATATTTGATGTTGTCTTTTAATGTTGTCTTTTAACTTCAGATTTTGAAAGAGGATATGGGTATGAAACGGCAAACACTAGACCAACTGAATGAACTAGGTCAGGATGTGGCCCAAATCCTTGGGAATGGCCGAGCATCAAGTAAAATTGACCAGGATCAAGAAGAACTAACTCAGAGGTGGGACAGTTTGGTTCAGAAGCTAGAGGATTACTCAAACCAGGTACCTAACAAGGCTTTATTACTTTTTAGTTTAGATGTCTGTGTGTATTCAAATCTCATTGATGCTGTCAGAAAAATTGTCCAGGCAAGTTCTTTGCATCAGGCTAGAGAAGTAGGTGAGTGCTTTTTCACTTGGGGCTGACTTTATTTGCTGACAAAGCTATCTGTATTTTTTTGTCTTTGAAACCCCAAGTTGTTAATCTGATGAATAAAACAGGTTTGTCATGTATTATCAATCAATACAAATGCTTTTAAACATTGTAGAATCATAGAATAGTTAGGGTTGGCAAGGACCTTAAGATCACCTAGCTCCAACCCCCCCCTGCCATGGGCAGGGACACCTCCCACTAAACCATGCCACACAAGGCTATGTCCAGCCGGGCCTTGAACACTGCCAGGGATGAGGCACTCACAACTTCCCTGGGCAACCCATTCCAGTGCCTCACCACCCTTACATTAAAGAATTCCTTCCTTATATCCAGTCTAAACTTCTCCTGTTTAAGTTAGAACTCATTACTCCTTGTCCTATCACTACAGTATCTAGTGAAGAGTCCCTCCCCAGCATCCCTATAGGCCCCCTTCAGATACTGGAAGGCTGCTATGAGGTCTCCACACAGCCTTCTCTTCTCCAGGCTGAACAACCTCAACTTTCTCATCCTGTCTTCATATGGGAGGTGCTCCAGTCCCATGATCATCCTCCTGGCCATCCTCTGGACTTGTTCCAAGAGTTCCATGTCCTTTTTATGTTGAGGGCATTAGAGTGCTGGGACTGGATTTAATCTGATAGTAAAAGAAAACAAAGACAAAACCCAAACCCCAGAATAGATAAATAAATGGGAGTCATACAAGTATTTATGCTCTGTATGATTTCTCATCTGTTGAAAATAGAGTAGTTGTTTGTTTGATATGTAGTGGTGACTGCCAAGCTGGATTGTTAAATGTTTATTTTAGTATTTTGAGTGCTGGGTAATGTTTTCATTTAGGCAGAACTCCCATTGGCTTCTGTGAGAATTTTGACAGCTTTATGACTCATATGTCCCTTTTTTGTGATATTAAAATATTAATATACTGAAGTCTGTGGAACCGATTCATGATCCACTTAGGGTAGAATGAATGTCTGAGAAGAGATCCATTTCAGCCATGTGGCTTTAATTTGTTCTTGCGTTTGAGTCAAAGCACTGGAGAATGCCAAATCCTGTCTTCATCCTTTCATTCCCCCTAAATATCAAGTACATACTTAGTACTTACAGGTTGATTCCTGTGTGACTTACTTTATAACCCATTAAAAAGGTTTTCTATTGGCCTGAGTGACTTTTTAGGTTAAATCCACTGTGCACCAGCTCTTTCTGGGATTTAGTCTTTTTTTTTTTTATGGGGTATGAGTATAAAATATAAAATTGTATATACATCAGTGTAAAATACATGTATATATATGAGTATAAAATATAGATCTCAAAGGGTCTTGGTTCTTTCTGTGAATGTAACGATTATGAACAAAGCAAGATGTAATGCTTATTTTGTTGATGTTAGTTCATTTGGACTAGCACAAAATTCTAGTGAACTGAAAACTTTGATGCTTGGCTCCCATCCATAAAAAGTGAATAATGAACTTTTCCTCTGGAATGTGTCTATGATAAAGGTTCTTTATGACAGCTAGGTGTGGTCATTTGTAGGAGTGAAGGAATAGGCTTTTATGATTGAGGAATTAAAAGAACTAGCAGTTTGTGTTTAAAAACAGCACTGAGTTCTTTTGCTTGAATCATTTTGAACAGGTAACTCAAGCTGTAGGAAGCATAGGGATGTCACAGGTTTCACAGAAGACTGCAGTGGAAGCACCATTGAAGGAACAGGCAGTGATTAAACAGTCCAGACAGGAGATGCCCCCACCACCACCTCCAAAGAAAAGGCAAATCCCAGGGGACAGTGAAACAAAGAAAAAGTAAGTATTTGTTGCTGCTATTTTCCCTTGTTCGCTAAATACCACATGGACTCATGACTTTTGGTCTTAATTTTTTGCACAAATTAGGAATACTTAAGTTGTCACTGTGAGTTTGGGCTGGGGGAACAGGAAGGAAATGTTACCTAGTCTTGCTTTTAGAGCAACAGAAAGCCTGCAGCTTACATTAATTTCAAAGGGAAATGTGTGTTCTGTTTCTCAGAAAATGCAAGACTTCAGTCTTTTGTACTTCAGCTCCTTTGCTGAAAGATAGAATTAATTATATTTACTTTCTTTTGGAAAATGTCTTCTCATCTTTAGTTAAAAAGTGTTGTGGAAGTGCCAAGTATTTTGATTTATTTATTATTTCTTTCTATTCTCCATAAGATATATGGAGAAATGAGAAAAACTACCCCCCCCCCAAAAAAAAAAAAAAAAAAGGCTCAGAAACCAGTTTCATCTCCCTCGTATTTAGTACCAACATTAATATTACAGTGATGTTTCCTTTCACAAGTATACCTAGAGTGGCTGACTGACTTGCATGTGTAGAATCATAGAATGGTTTGGGTTGGAAGGGACCTTAAAGACTATCTAGTTCCCTGTGACAGACAGGGTCATCACCTTCCACTAGACCAATTGGTGGGGATGGTGTGTGCACATAGATGTCCCAGGGTAGTAAAGCAGTTGAGCAACCCATCTGTCCATTCTCCCTGCGTGTCTTGTGAGTTGTAGGAATTGTTTTAGACTTGGAAAGCAAAAGTGATTTGACCTGTTATCACAGTTTTCCTACAGTTCAAACTGCATTAATAACAGGGTCAGTTAAAATAGGCTAGACTCGCTGATACTTTTTGCCTGACCTCAGTTGCTTATGTTAAAACCAACAAATGGCCAGGAATTGGAGTTTTGCAGATTTTCCCATGAAAGCTTTGAGTGACCCTCAGCCACTTTTGCATTTGTTGGTAGGTTGTCACGCTGTGTTAGAATATACACTGATTAAGTAGTATGATTGTATTGTGGCCTGACTTGTGGTCTGCATAGAATATCTGACCTTCTCTAAAGTTATGTACAGTACTGATCAATTTGGGAGTTGGGGCTTTTTGGTTGGTTTTGGTTTTTTTGTTTGCTTGTCTGTTTTTATTTCTTTATGGTGGTGAGTTGTAGCTTAGTGGTTTTAGGCATAAGAAAGCTATGTTAATATAGATACAGTCACTGTAGCCAAAAATAGTAAGTTATAAGCTAATCTGTAGTCACCTAAACTCTCAAAAAGGTTTGTCTGCCATCACTTCCATGAATGCATAAGCTGCTAGCTTTTTCTTCAAAGTGTTGCAGACTTTTACAAGATCTGGAACTGTTATTCTTATTTGTCTTGTCCCTGAGGTTTAGTTTATTACTTTAAAAATGCTCAGCATTGAGAGATCTCTTTTGTGACTTACGAAAGAAACAGTAATGGTTTGCATGAAGATATGCATAAAAAAGTTAAGAAATAAATTGCACCATGCATTCTCAATTTGCTCCTAAAGGTTAATACCATAGGCATAATTATTACTATGGCAGGTTTTGGAAAGTCTGTCTCTGTCCTACTGCCTGTGAGTAGTAATATGAGCAGCATGAATCTTGTGTATAGCCGTACTGTTTTGGAATTGAGTAATGTGCTGAACTTTCACACTGTCTTAAAATTCAGAAGTCCTACTGAATAGGGAAAAATGACCAAAAAATTTGCCTGACCTTTTAAACCAGGTTTGATGCTGAAAGTGCTGAGCTCTTGAACTGGATTTCAGAATCAAAAGCTGCCATTCAGGCCGCAGACATCAAAGAGTACAGGAAGATGAGAGAGACTTCAAACATGAAAGAAAAGCTGAAGGTAAAATGGGGAGATAGTGTTCCAATGAATAGTATATTTTGTCTCTAAGCTGGCTGTCAGCTGGAGGTGTGGGCTGATCCACATGCTTTGTGGGGATTTAGTCCTTTAGTCAAATAGTTTCAGAACTGGGCATATATGGAAATCTGACTAGCTGGACACAAATTGTTTGCTGGTGTTGAGTTGCACAGTCCACAGGAAATTTAAAAACATCTTACAGAATTCTCCTTTGGAGTTCTAATAAATGTCTGTCTTCAGGATTAGTGTCTTGTCCACTAAGCAGCAATATTTTGGTTTCATGTTTCACAGTTGGAGATGGGCTTGATTGACACCACTTCTGTAATTTTGGCAGAGATGGACCAGTAGGCTGCTCAGAGACCCCTTGGATCATGCTGTGACACTACACAAACTGTGCAGTTCAAAGCAGTCCATTGTTATAATGTTTGATGATGTTGTTTGCCCTTTTAATTTTTGAGAAAACCTAAGAGTTACGACTCACATATGATATTACTGACCTGCAAGACAGAATATATAATTTTACAGGATTCTGTGGGATCCATGAAATAGTCATTTTATCTTTTATTCCGTTTCAGAAATATATACTTGCCTTTTTTTTTTTTTGTGCCATGAGCATGTTTTGCCAATGAGGGCTGAGCAGGCTTTGCTAATGAAGCCTTAGTGGAGCTTCAGCAGGACCTGAACCCATTTTTGAAATCAAAGACAATACTTAAAAATATCTATAAGGAGACTCCTTCTCAGTGGTGTAGTACAAAATGGTGCCAGTAGGAATGTTCGGGACAACAGTGCTGGTGGAAATAAAAGCCAAAACAACCCTCCCAATAGTTTTATTATAGATCTTTCTGAATGTTTTTAGCCCTTTAAAATAGGCTCCAGAATGAGCACCAGGTTCCTGTGAACAGAGCTGCTTTTGAATGATTGGGTTCTAGGTGGGACAATGTTTGTTCTTCCCAACTGCACAAATAAATGTATGCTCCTTCTGAATTTCCCATAAGCAGAGTAGTGACCTGGGACATTAGTTTTGAAAACACTATAATTTAAAGTTACTTTGTTGTAATCACAGAGAATATCAAAGTTGTGGCCTTGTGGACAATGAGCTTATCTTTCCTCTGTGAGTGTATTATACCCATATTCACCAATACTTATGGCTTAAGGAAGGAAATTCTTCCTCTAAAAATCTTGATAGTCACATAGAATTTCCCTCACCATTTCTTTATGAAGGAGAGTGAAGCACTATGAGTGGATTACTAGTGTGCTATAGTTCTTGTTGTTTGGACTTGTAGGGAACAGGTTGTCCTTTCTACTGGAAATCTCAGTAGAGGCTGCAGAGGTGAATGGAATATTTAAAAAGGTCTTTTTTTCTGCTGGTTCACATTAAATAATTACAATTTTTGGTCACAAATGACTTGTTTCAGCTGGTGTCCCAATTTTGATTTCACACAGCAGGATTGTTAACCCTTTTATTCCTACTATTGCTGTACTAGCTTCTTGCTTTGCTGGTACTTGGGAGAGCTGATTCTTTTTGCATTTGTTTTCTGAACAGAGCTAAGATGCATCTTAGAAGGAGCTGTGTCTGAGAAAACTGGAATGTGTTTTGGGTAGCAGTAGGAAAACACATGTTACTGGGGTGGGTGGGTGGGTGTCAAGAAAATTTACCTTTTTGCTACACTTTTGGCATTCACTTTGCAGGTGATTGAAAAAGAAAGAGTTGAAAAAAGCCGAAAGTTAGATGAACTGAAACGAAGTGGACATATTGTTTTGGATCAGATGGGAAGGGGTAAGCGACTGGAAGTGGTTTGTGATTTTAATCGGATGGGTTTCTGGGAAGTAACACTGAAATATGCTACCTCCAGTTGAGCATCACAAAATGTTCCTTTCCTCTCCCTCCATTTTCTCTCCTTCAGAGATGCTGGTTATTGTTACTGTTGCTGGTTATTGATGTGTGTTTTGTTTTTACTTAGGCTTACAGAAAAACAATATTCTTTGTGTAATGTGGGTGTGTTCATTGCAATCTTTTAAGGGTTATTTTTATTGAAATAGAAATAATTTCTTAAAATGGCAGTAATGCGGTTTCTAGGGGGAGGAGGCTGATTTAACTCTGATTGTGTAAATTTTAGGTATAAAATTTTAAAATATAACTGCCCCAAAGTGGAAATTTTGAACCCAAATTTAAGCTTGATGAATGTGTTTATATCTTTTTATTTGTAACTTGCTTTATTTTTGTAACAACTGTCAGTATGTTTTGATGATAATAGTCACTATTTATGGCTCAAAGGCAAGAGAGAAGCCTTTGAGCCAGAAGAAAATGATTGCCTAAGAAAATGATTGATTGTCAATTAAAACACTTATCCCTGGAAACTTATAATTAACACCAGTGAAAGTTGAATCTTTAGATCTTGACAAATCTCACTTCACAATGTGACAAAACTTCATCAGCGAAATGTGACTTTCTCCATAAAAGGGCTGTTCATATCATCCGGGGGCAGTCTTTTAGATCTGCGATGTACTTGGCTTCTGATGAAATTACTATGACTTGGTAACATTCAGACAAGTGAGAAGGTGGTATCACTGCACTGCATATTGACTAGCATCCCTTTTGGAAAATACTGATTTCCATTTGATTTCCCAGCTGTCATGTTTTTTCCAGCCAGTCCTTTTGCCTGGATGCCCCAATATGCTAAGTATTCCAGTCCTTCTCTCCTTGCCTACTGCAGCTGAAGCTTTTTACAGTGCATGCTGGTGGCTGGAAACCACCGATTTAACCTGGAGATTGGGTTATAAAATTTAGTAGCTGTTGCTTGTCTTCAGCCCTGGAAGGAAGTCCTTCCTCCCCTGTCTCTCTTTTATAAACCTGTTCTGCTGTAATAGCTTGTGTCTATGAAATCAGTATCTCTTGATCGTAATGAGAAATATATAGTTCAAAAACTGCTTTGTATCAGCAAAAAAAAAAAAAAAATATACAGAAATTGCTTCCTAATTATTTGCCATTGTAAAGGTTGGGATTTATAGAAAATAATCTACAGCCCCTGGCTTTGTTCAGGTCTGCTAGTATGTTTTGTTCAGCTCAGAATGACAGCTCTTCTCTCCAAATCCAAGCCAAGCTATGCCTGTGTGGAATAATGCACAGCACTGGCAACCATTTCTGTCTTGGAAGCGTGCACAAGGCCATGCCATAGTGGCAGTGACCTATAATTGCATGCATGCTCCTCTTACGCGGCTGGTTGCAGCTGCTGTGCTTCTGTATTATAGTTGTGCCAAGTGTATGGCCAGTGTTAAGCACGTCAAGTATCTATGGAACAGAGCCTTCAAGTTCCCTTGTTCCAGCTTTTGCTGGCTGGCTTCCTTGACCAGAGCACTGGGCTCCACTTATGCTAAAGGAGTGCAGCAAAATCCCTCCATGTGACTCTGACAGAATGACAGAACTGTTAAGTTCAAATGACACAAATATGCCTTATATAAAGAAGGTAGTACCTTGAAAGAGAACCTGCATCAGAAACTTGCAATGGCAAGAATGTACATAGCAGTGAAATTTCATCATATGTAACAGAATTGTCAGTTACTTCTGACACTTGAGGAAATAAGCAGAGGAGGAATGGCTGGGAGGTCTGTTCAATTCTGCCACTGCATCCTCAAGTAATGCATTGATTTGTCAAAAAGATGGTGTAGCAAGTGCTTCACGTACTCGCTGTGAGTGGGAAATAACCTCATGTTTTCTTGTGTTGCTTTTTTGTTGTTCATTAATCATGTCTGCATTTCTCCCTCTGACTCCCAAGCTGACAGGATTTTCATCTATCTTTTCAATTAATTTATTGCTCCCTTTCATCTTACTGCTTCCCTTTTTCTTTGTGGAGTCTAGGATCATTTAAACAAAAAATAAATTCACCGGAAGCTTTCTTAAAGCTTATTTTACATAATTCTACATTGTGATGGTCAGGAGTCTGCTCATGGCTGTAAATTCAAAAGTTATCAAAGGGAAAGAATGGAAGTGGAATATTGTGCTCTATTTTACTATTAATGTGGAAATAAAAAGTAAAAACACTGTTAATAATAAATACAGTTTTATGGATAGTGTACTTGGAATCGAAGCATTTTGCATGTTAATACGAGTGTGCACCTGTACTTGAAGAGAGGAAAGGTTAAATGCCTGTTAATCAAAATGTGTTGCAGTTACTATAACAATAACTTGTATAATCTTTTTAGAAGGTCTTTCTACCATGGATATAAAAACTGTGATGGAGAAAACATTGTCAGGCTGGAAAGATGTGGTTCAGCATTTGGAAGAAGTGGCCAGAAAGATAAAGTACCAGGAAGATATAAATGCATATTTTAAGGAAATGAATGATCTTGAAAAGACTGTAATTGAGAAGGATGGTTTGCTTAAAAATTATGCTGCTTCAGCATCCCAGCCTTCAGCCGTCCTGAAAGACTTATGTCAGGTAAGTCTGGCAAAACTTGCTAATTTTGATCAGAAGCTGTCAGCAGCGCAGAATGCCCCAGAGGAGCTTAGCCTGGTCAGTAAGGTAACGTAAGGTAACTCAAAATTTGAGACCTCCAGGGCACCAGATTTGAGTGGAGGATTTTGGACCCTGTGTCACTTCAATATTCTTGCCCTAGTAGTGTGGAGGAGCTGTGGTTCAGTAGCTTACTAAAATCTCTATGTTAACAAGGGAAGTAAGATATGATTTTGTTTTTAATCTTTCACAGCGAGACTTGACTCATCTTCTGAGCCTGGGTCCACAGTTGGAACACCTGAAAGCCACCTGCAAGACACTCACCTCTCAGCCCATGCCTCCAGACTTCATTCAGGAGAGCTTGAATAGCTTTCTTGAACACTTCAAGTTGACTCGTCAGAAACTAGAGGAATGTCACCAGCAGCTGAAGAAAGGTAAAATGAATATATATATGTGTGTATGTGTGTGTATACACGTACATACACACATACATATGTAAATTTTGAGCTGATGGAAAGCTCACTGAATTCTAGTAGACTTTTACTGCTGATTCTGGGAGGCTTTGGGTCAGGCTGACAAAATCTTTTTGTTCCCTGGAAGGATATTTATATGACCTCCTCTGTGCAAGCTACAAAATGGTATTGGAAGTGATTATGCAAGGGTGCAACATTCCTAAACCTACATTTAAGGACCTGGCAAAATGTATTTAATGTGGATAATTTATTCTGAAAACCTGTGCATCTCTGGCACTTACAGAAACAAATAGCAATACTAGAAATAAAAAAATGGAAGATTAGGAGAACCTTGTAAAATTGAAGTGCACATGTGAAATTTGTTCTTTTTCATAGATGCTTTGAGCACATTAGTCATACATAATTCCTTTTGGAAATTTCATCTTTGAAGGGATTTGGAATCTGGCTTGTTTTTCAGGCACTTTTTGCTTGGGTTTTTGTTGTGTTAAAAATTTCATTATGAGCATTCAAACCAGTCATGCTGGTTTCTAAAGGATTTTAAATGTAGTGCACAAAATATGTAGCTCTGTTAATATTTTATAGCTGAATAGCAAGACCACAGATCTATAAGGATATTTTTTCCTTAGTTCTCATTTTGTTTCTGAGGAATTGAAGGAACTGTTTTGCTAACAGCCCCAAATGGAAGAGCATTAATACTTTATTCTGTCTGTAATAGAAATAGGCTCAATTACTAAATTGTTAGGCCATCTATATAATGTGTTACACCAGGCCTGCATACTTCGATTATATCCATACAGAAAACTGTATGAATAATGTATCTGTCTGCCATGCTCAAATTATAGGGTATGCGTTCATGCTTTCTGCAAGGAATGATTATTTTATGACTATTCGGAGTTCACATGCTTTTGAGTAATTTTATTGCTATTGTCTGTTCTGATAACGATTACATGATGTGACAAAATACTCCTAATTTTTTCATGCCGTAGATCACTTGAGGCATTACTAGCGTATTTGTACAAGTCATAAAACCACCTTGCATAGTGTTACATGTCAAATGTGTATTTGCGTGGGATTTTTGAATTATCATTTCTCTGCAGATTGGGTATTGATAAAGAACAGAGGGAAATTTCATTTCAGGGCTTAAGCTGTTTATTTACCGCACAGTTTGAATTGCTGTAAGGTAAAAGAACTTCCAGAGCCATGTAATTGGGAGAAACAACTGGTGGTGGCACTTGAGCATTTGTGAACCTAGCAGGCTTTGACTGACAGAAGTCTGTCCCTTTTCATGGCTCTTCTATGAGCCTCTAAAATGCCCTCACAGAGTGCTACTGAGTCCCATCTCTCCCAGCAGCTTTATGGGAATTGTGACTTGGTTTTGGTTTTTTTGGTAAATGGGAGGCTTTTTAAACTATTTTCTTCTCCTTTGGGGTTTGCTGTAGGTTAGGGGCAGTGCACCTATTTGCTTTCTTTTTTTTTTCCCTTTAATCATGGCTTTTTAAGAAGAGGAAGCTAGATAACTCTGATTCTCTTTAGAAATGCTGACTTAGTTATACATGGTATGACAGTCCTGACAGTAAACTGCTGAAAAGCTACCTGGTGAGCCACAGCAAAGCTTAGATTAATTTTTACTTGTGGCAGTAATGAAGTTGCTTAGGAATCTAAGGCCAGAGAATGTTCATGCCACAGTATGGGTCTTACAGCCCAAATCCTGTTTGCTGAAGTTTTCATTCTGAAATGCCAGTGAGGTGCTGCTTCCTGCCTGGGATTCCACAGGGGGGTGGCTCAGGCAAAATCTGAGAGTCAAAGATTGCAAGTAGAATATATGCTGTTCAAAATAGAAATCTCTTTTCAATCTTCCCAAATAGTGTATCTGTTCTGGCAAGAGGCTGAAAGCTGCTATTTTTATGGTTTTGTGCACATGTGTGTATATAAAAAAGCCCAGATAAACACAATCCCAATCCCTACTGCCATAGTAAGACATATTTTATGTGTTTATATATATATAAAAATACTAGCTTTCATACTTACTGTATGTAGTGCGTGTATTTAACTTCATAAGTAATATATGGCAATTATATAAGCTATACTTTATATTCTATATGTAGTAGATATCTGTATGTGATTGCATATGAATGGTAGATATGTCTAAACTTCTTTAAAATGAGAAATACTACATTGTGGGTATTTAGGCATGCAAAAGTCTGAGTACTGTTGATTCCACCTACCCCAAGAGATTTAAGTGCTTAAGTGTAATTAACTTGTAATTTGTGTCTTATGTCTATTTCCTAACCTTGTATTTTGTTCTGTCACTCTTTTTAATGACACCAGAGACAGAAAGCCAGCCGAGCCAGGAATACGTGGACTCTCTGCAGCAGCTGAAGGACACACTGAGAGAGCTGGAGTGCCAGCAGCAGTCCATCACCAGTGGGCTGAATGAACCCAGTAAGGTTGAGAAGGCCCTGCAGCAGGCAAAGGTAACTCTTACCTTTGCACTGAAGTGAGGAAGTTGCTTATTCAGCTACTGTCATCTTCCTTTCTCCTGCCTTATTTTCAATGCAACGACTAAAATGTTACTTAAGGGGAGGCTCATTCGTGAATGCTGAGTGGAAGTGGGATCTCTGGGGCTTGCTTGCTGAAAGTTGGGTTACAACAGACTGCTGAGGGACAGGTCCAAGTTCTCCAAGCCTGCAGACATTACAGCTTCCCTTGCTGCCTGTGCCAGGAGATGAAGCCAAGAGAGCTGGCTTGACTCAGCTGGGGGAAGAGGAGACTAAGGGATCTTCTCTAAAGTGTTGCAGCACCATGGACCACCTTGGTAGCCTTCCCAGCCTCTCTCCAGTGTGCTTAAGTCTCCCTTGTGCTGAGCTGCCCTAAAATGGATGTCAGGGCACTGGGCAAAAACTCTTAGGAGCTTGGTTGGAACAGGGTGGTGATCTGGTCCAAGGGTTGCTCCTTTGCCACCAAGTGTGGTTATGAGGAAAGCTGGAAGCTGGCTGCCCTTCTTTCCCTTGGGACCTGCCTTTCAGCTCTCTCTGCCAGAGCTGCATTGCAGCCACCTAGTTAACAAATTATCTATTTCATCCTCCTTGGCTGTTATGGAAGAGTAATTGTATTTCTCTGATCTAGCTTACCTTTCAAAGAGAAACAGTACTTGCAAGCCATAAAGGTAATTGATGCACAAATTCTGTCCAGTAGAGAAAGTGTTTTGTTTCTGAATATAAGCCTGTAAAGTAGGGGGGAAAACGTATGGATAACAGTTGCTTTGTAAACATCATTTACAAAGTGATATGATACATGAAGGCTGGAGTGAAGGAAGAGAATCCTATGGCAGTGCTATTTTTCTTTTCCTTTAAGAAACAAGACAAATATTTTTGCACGTGGAATCATGATTAATTCAGAAATGCATGTTTTTCTCTATGTGGCATAAGTCAGTTGCAGGTGACTCTGGAAGAGCTCTTGAACTCCAGTTGCTGGGTAATAAGAGGACATGCCTGTCTTTATATGCCTCTCTATGCCTGTCTTTATATGCCTCTCTATTCAGCAGAGAGTGACCAAATACATATTTTTAAAAGCCCAGTAAACAGTGGAGTTAATATTTTGGGTTTTTTGAAGCAGCAGATTAAAAAAAAAAACCAAACCAAAACAACAAACAAACAAAAAAACTCCCCACATTCCTGAGTTCTTTGTTTTTCTCTTTTAACATTGCTTCTGTCTTGTTTAAAGTTGGCGGAGATTTTTCTGGTCCATATGCTGGCTGAATTGAAATGGCATTTAGTCTTTGGAAGCTTGTTGTTTCCCGCTTCTGCCCAAATCCCCTCTCCTCCTTTTCTTCAAAGCCTAATTGACCTGAAAGTGCATGCTATGCCAATGTGGAATGTTTAAAGAGTGTGATGGGAAATGGGAACAAATCAGGAATGATGACCTGTTTGTGGACCTAGGATAGCCCAACTCGTTCTGTACTGTAGCATGTACTGCTTGGTCATAAACTTGAGCATAAACCCAAGCCAGGGATTGACTCTCTGGCCCAGTGAGCAGAAAACACTTGCTTTGTGGATATATATCCTTCTTTTTTGTCTCATTGATATATCACTATCTTTTTATGGGAAATAGTATATCTTATCCTGTTTACTTCCTGTAAATACAAAAGAAAATCGAGAATATAAACACATCAGAAGAAGACTCTTCCTCAGTATAGTACAGTAAAATATATGTGCATGTCATAGAATCATAGAATAGTTAAAGTTGGAAAGGACCTTAAGATCATCTAGTTCCAAACCCCATGCAATGGGCAGGGACACCTCCCACTAAACAATGCCACACAAGGCTATGTCCAACCCAGCCTTGAACACCGCCAGGGTTGGAGCATTCACATCTTCCATGGGCAACCCATTCCAGTGCCTCACAGCCTTAGAGTAAAGAATTTCCTCCTCATATCCAATCTAAACTTCCCCTGTTTAAGTTAGAACCCATTACCGCTTATCCTATCACTACAGTTCCTAATGAAGAGTCCCTCCTCAGCATCCCTCTAGGCCCCCTTCAGATACTGGAATGCTGCTATGAGGTCTCCACGCAGCCTTCTCTTCTCCAGGCTGAACAGCCCCAA